>VWPW01000904.1:66382-104734 GCA_013389825.1 Crypturellus undulatus | reverse complement strand
GGCGGCCGGGGGTCGGCAGGCGGCAGCGTGGCCAAGCCGCCCCTGGGCGGCCCCGCGACTCCCCCGCACTCCTTGGCCTTCCCTGGGCAGCCCCCATCCCCAGCCGGCTACAGCTGCGGGGAGAGCGCCCCGGGAGGACACGGCTGCCACGGGGCTACCCCCCGGCCCTTCCCGCCCGCTGCCCTAGGGGGCTGCCCGGCTCCCGGGAGTGCGCCCGTGCTCCGGGGCTGGGATGGGGATCCGGATGGGTTTGCCGTGCCCAGAGCGGCCTCAGGGAGCTGGCGGCCCAGTGTCCATCCAGGCGATGCGCAGCCTCGGAGCCCCACAAAAGCCCACGGCGAGCCCCAGCTGCATCAGCACCAGCCAGAGAACGGCCGTCGGAGCTGGGAAAATGGGGGCGAAGCGCCACGGGGCAGTCAGGGTCTGGAGCCCAAAGCAGCAGGGCAGCGCTCCTCCTCCTTCTCGCTCGCCCGGGGCCCCGCGGCCCCTGCCGCTGCCTTCGAGGATGGGGCACAAGCAGCTCTCCCACAGCATCGCACGTCATCCTTCTCCGCCCCGTCCACGCCGCCAGCATCGAGCTTTCTGGGCCTCTCCGATGCGCGCGGTCCAAGTGCTGGCGCGGATGTGTCAGCTGCAGACACGAGCAGGGATGGCGGTCAGCGGTGGTACCACGACAGCCCTCCATCCTTCCCTCCCGGCTCCGCTCCAGCGGCCGTGCCGCCCAGCGTGGACTACCAGCCTGCCAGCGCTTACCCGGGCGCCGCCGGCCACTTCGTCGCCCATGGGCAGAACCACCGGCCCAACAGCAGCGGTGCGAGTGTCGAGCATGGCCCCCCCAGCGCGGCCTCGCGCGGCCCAGCCACTGCGGATGCTCCCAAGCCACCCTTCAGAGAGGGCCTGAGCGCTCTGCAGGCTGACGCCGGGCACCAGGAAAACTCCGGGGCTGCAAAAGTCAAACTGCCCTGCCAGACCCTCCTTGGGCCGCCGGAGCAGGGACCGTCTGCCGCTGAACTGAAATTGGAAGCCCTCACCCAGCGGCTGGAGCAGGAGATGGATGCCCGTCCAAAGGCTGATTACTTTGGTAAGTGTAATTGCAGAAAAACACAATTGAAAATTGTTATGAATATGATTCATGAATTAAGTGTTGCAGAGTTCACACCTTCAGGGTTGCTTTTCTCTTGTTCTCTTATTTGGTTGTTTCTTTTTTTCCAGTTGCTCACGTGTTTTTATTTAACTGTTATTTATTACAGGAACTGGCCCTCTTTTTCCTATGAAATACATTTTTTAATCCAGCTACTTAAATTTTAAAGCAAACATGGTGTGACAGCTTTGGGGAGGAAGGAGCTGAAGACAGGCTGGAACAGGCGGTGTCTTTTGAAGTCCCAGCCATTACTGCGTGGGGGACGCTGAACTTTCC
Organism: Crypturellus undulatus; assembly: GCA_013389825.1. Taxonomy (NCBI): domain Eukaryota; kingdom Metazoa; phylum Chordata; class Aves; order Tinamiformes; family Tinamidae; genus Crypturellus; species Crypturellus undulatus. The sequence goes on along the minus strand of VWPW01000904.1, from coordinate 103,317 downwards.
TTAACAGTATTCGTGATTCTCAGTCTCGGTTTGCTGCATGAGCGTGTTCGGATGGCAAGGCTGCTGAAGGAGTGGGTGGTGTGGAGCCCCAGCTGAGGTGCTGCAGCCTGGAGGGCACAGCTGGGCTCGGGGGAGGCCGCGGCGGAAGCTCTTGCGGCTCCGCGAACGCCGTCACAGCTGGACGTGCGGCCCACGTGCAGCGGCGGTAACGAGGGCTGTGAGCTGAACCGAAACCGAGCGGGGTCCGAGGGTCTGACCACGCGCAGGCTGTGAATTTTCTTGAAAACACGTTCGTAGAGGACGCTAAAGGTGCTTCTTTTTATCAAGATGTTGGGGATTTTCTCCTCCCCCTCTTTCCAAAGTCAGGTCCCATCAACTCTGAGTGGGGATGTGGATCCTGAGTACTTCTGAAAAACAGGTGGTAGATGCTCTTGGTCCTGAATCTGAGATCCCCAAGTAATCCAGAGCACCACCAGATGTTACATCGGTATTTCGTGATGAAAAGAGCTTGCTTAGGCAGGAGGATTTCTGAATGAGGAAATTAAATGCCCTGCTGGCTTAAACTGATTTAGTGTCGCAGAAGGGCAAAGAGTCGATGGCAAACGGGCTGTTTTCCTTCCCTGTCTCTCGTGGGCACTTTGTGGTGTAACAGCAGAGGCTGCTCAGCTAGTCAGTGTTCTGCAAACAGGAATCCTGGTACTGCTTTTGCTAGAAAGGATGAGAATTCCACTGCAAGTTTAATTGGTAGCTGGAGCAGATCTAGTGTACTTTTTCCTCGTGATTTTTAGATCTCTGGTCACAAAAGTAGAAGGAGAAATAGGATAAATTCTTCAGAGAAGCAGTTTACATCTGAGGCTGCACAGGGCCCGCTGCCTGTAGGCCGTTTGCTTCCTGTCCGAGGTGGTTGCCAAGTAGGGCAGCTGTGGTCACTGACCTGAGGAACGGGGCTGCTGCATTCAGCTTCACGCTGTGTTCCGCTAAGGTAGCTGAAGGGCCCATCGGGTGCTCACAAAATCCTTAGTAAAAGGTGTTCCCGACTGCCTCTGTCGTGCTGATACTCTCCTGCTTTGTTGGTGGCTTTACTGTGATTATTTAGCTTCCCATTTAAGACTGAATTTAACCTTGTAGTAGGGCAGATATAGTCTATCTTACTGCAGCACAGTGACCTGCAAAGTTGCTTTATTTGGGTCATTTCAGCGTGGGAATGTGTTTTGATGCTTTGTATACCACACAGGGAGCCCGTGGCTTGCATGAGAACCTCCCCCCAAGAGATGCTGAACTCTTTTGAAAAAGGGCTGATTAGGAACATGAGTGTGGGGCAATAATGGTCGGAATCTGTCTTCTCCCCTGGATAGGTCCCTATAACCCCACTTCAGTCTCTAGCAAAAAGTGTACAGGGGAACGAAGTGAAAAACAGACAGGATGTGATTGGTGGTTGAATTATTTTTACATTTTTGTCACAAAATAAGAGGTAGGTAGAGGCAGAGAGATGATTTCATCTGTCAGGACATCTGTAGTGAGTGCTAGTAGTAGTAATGGCAACATGGATATTCTTGCTGCTCAGCCCTCTGCGTTACCTGGATCCAAAATCTGGGGAGGGAGAAGAAAGGAGGAGTAGGAGTCTGCCTACTTTCTCAAGAGATCTTTTGAAATATTCGTGGCTGGAGGTTTTGTTTTATACCTGTGTGTGGTTAGTGCAACAGCAGTGTATGGGAAAGGAGGAGAGTGAAGAGGGAGAGGGAAAAATGAAAACTGCAAGGACCTCCAGGGAAGGACCAGGTTGGCCTGTTGCATCTATGTTTGCCAAGCTCTACCTTCAAGGTACTAAACTGCAACATGGAAAATAAGTTTCTTGATCTGACAGCATTTTTTGTAGACATTCCTTCCAGATCTCTGTCAACTCGAGTGCAGCAACTTGGTAGTGCATCAGAGCCAGGAAGTGAAACTGGTGAGCAAACTGCTTTATCTAAAATACTTTCAGCTTTCCTGATCTTGGGGGCTATTCTTGTGACAAATAGATGTTTTTAAAGATTAAAGATTATTAGTAAGGTATAGTCTTTCATTCCACCTCTGTTTGGACTAGATATTAATCCTAATGAACAATTTTGACCCCAGTAAAGCAGTCTTTTTTTTTTAAAAAAAAAAAAAAAAAAAAAACTTCACTACATGAAAATAAATGTTTGTAAATGAAAACCTAAAATGGGACAAACCAGGGACTAAACATAACGTAGGTAGGATGCTCTGTTGAAGAGTGGCAGACAGTCTGGCTATCTGTCAGCACAAGCTTGCTATGCACAATACATTTGTCTGCTCAGAGTGTGTATGGTAAGTGAAGGAAAAGAAGCAGCCAAAGCCAAGAATTTTCAGTTTTTTTTTAATAGCAGCATATGTGTGAGCAATATGGGATAAATCAAACCTGCGTGTGTCTCTAAAGGAATCTGGGTTCTCCGAGGCTGTTTTTGAAGTGGTTTTTGTGATTTATGTGGTCTGTTGGAGGTGGACATAGAGAGCCTCAGGTGCTACAGAAATTTTAAGCCTGGGGAGGGAAGTTCCTAAATTGCTCGCTGAAGAGGCGCGTTCGCAACGTGGCAGAAAAGGGGTTCAAATCCCTGAGAGGTGCCTCTGGAAACCAGCTTTGCTTGTATTCAAGTTTTTGATGTACAGTTTCCAGGGAACATCCAGGAATGATGTGTCTGAATCCCACTGATTTTCCATGGTTGCCTGAATTCCTTACGCTCCTTTGGATGTACCAGCCTTAATTTCCATGCAGCGAATGGCAAGATTAATTAAATAGAAGTGTCAGGGGGAGCTGTCAGCCCTCCACCAGTATCACCAGTGCAATCCAGACATTTGGGAAAGCGGTGCTATCCTGAGGATTTTCACAGGACTAGTTTCCAGGTGAGAACTGAGCAGGTGTCCAACTAAATTAAGCGTCAGCCTGCACTGCAAAGAAGTAACCTGATGTGGAAGACCTGGCAGCAGGCCTGGCTGCAAGGCAATCAGGGCTACAGAAACGTTACCATTTGCTTTTGTAGAACTGAGTACCCCTGTGGCATGATACAGTTCCTCAAATTGCACGTGCAGGTTGAAAGTTTTACAGGTGAAACATGTAGAATCACGTTTTTACTAATACTCTTTTCATACAGACAGATGGAAATCCCACTGTGATAAAGACTGACTGTGCTGTTACCAGGAGCCTTTTAAAAGAATTTTCTTAAACGTGTTTCTTGTTATAAGTATTTGTTAGGTGTTAAGTTTTGGCTTCTTTCCCTTATACTTAGAGCTGATAAGCTGCAGGTATTTTAGGAGAGCCCTGGGCATCTTGTTTGGCAGCTGAAGGCCAGGGTGCTTCCTAGCTGTCCGAGAAGATCTCAGAAAGTTTGCAGATTGCTTTCCCCTTCACAGGAGCAGAAGTGCAGGTGGATCACTGAAGCTAAGGGAGCAGAACTGCAGGTGATCACTGAGCCCCGTGGGGCTCCCTCACACATGTCATTGAGTTTTATTAGCTCCAAGGCTGCAGGCACCTTTGCAAGGCCTGTGCATAGGGAAGCAAACCTGTTACCACTGCTGAAGCAGCGGTCGATTTACATCTGAGGCTGTACATGTTCACAGACTTTTCAAACCCTATTGATGGCCAGCAAGTATTTTCAGGACTGCAGAACAGAGATTTTTCTGGTAGAAATTAGAGGTTTTTTTCTGAGGTTTGTCCTCTTAACGGCATCTTCTCCATTGGGAGCAAGTGAGCACATTGCTCTGTGCCTGTTTTTGGGAGAAGGAAGGCGCTGGAAGGAGCCCTGTGCGCAGTGGAGAGGAGGGAGGCAGAAAGGGGAGTCACGGTGTGGTGGGGAGGCTGAGAGGGGCGCAGCGTATGGGCTGCTGCGTGTGTACAGAACGCACAGCTTATCTCACTGCGAGGAAGCAACCAAGTAAATATTTGCCTGGGATATGACTCTAAGATTAAAGGACTCTAGGCTTCTCTTCCCCTCGGGGCTCCTGGAAGCTCAGCTGGATTTGCAAGTTAAGAAAAAATCCACTCTAAAAGGAGAGAAGAAGAAAGGAGTGCAGGCAGAGGATCAATAGGTCCTTCAGGCAGAAGAGTTTTGCAGGGGAAACTGAAAGTAATAAGGAACCTGACTCATTTTGTGGTGGAGTTAACATAATCGCTTTTATCATTATAAGGTACTTAAAGTGCCACTGACGTGAGCCTGATGGCATTTTGCACTTCACTGGCACTGTGTACATGACTGTCTGCAAGGCAGCAAAGTTGAGGGGTCAAGCATGTTTCACATGAAAAAACAGTACAGAAAAAATGCACATATTGACTCTTAATTCTTTGGGCAGAGCTGTTTTGGGCACATCTGTGCTGTGACTGAGGCATGATGTGGGGTTGATAGGAATGATGAGATTGAGTGATGAATGGAAATCAGACTGCCTTGTTTTCTAGGCACTCGATGCTCTGCTGGGTATCCAGATGTTCTTGAAATCAGCTTTTTGGAAGTGTGATTGCATGGTAATGGACAACAGCTCACTGAGGTGAGCAGTATGTAGGATGGCCATGTTCCTGCCACACTGAATTTAGAGTTTGATGTGGAAGTGTGTTTTTCTAAGGCAAGGAGGCTGCATGAGGTTTTAGGGAAGGTCTCAAATAAAACTAAAGTAACTAGGCATCACATTAGGTATGACATGATTAAATTGTTCTAAGCAGGCAGTCTTCTTGAGGCCTTGATTCTTATGGAATAGGTGGGTCTTGAAGAGTAGATTCATGTGTCTCTTCCTTGTCAGAGCATGAAATGGAAACAAGGCAAGAAGAGAGCTGGGTTGGAGCCCAGAGGCAGCAGGGTGTACATCTAGATGAGCTGTGTGCGTGTCTGGGCAGACAGGGAAGGTGATACTCGAGGTATTTACAACAAACACTGCGGGGGTTTCTTCCACGCGCAACTGGGTGTTCTACAGAGTAATCCAGTCTCAAGTATGGAGGGGTCAAAACCTTTAAAAATGATAAAGTTACTGCTGAAGGAGGATCAAACTGATTAGAGGAATGTGTGCCTTTTGTGGAGCAAGTAAAAGGAGTAAGAAGGATTTATTCTTCAGTTATGGGTTAGCTGTGTACGCAGACACGTACCTCTAGAACTTACCCTTCATCTGCCAGTGTATCCCCTTCACTTGAGGACTGGATTGAGGTAACAAGGAAATCTGGTCTGTCATTGACGTGGGACTATTCATACCATCATGTTTGCTTCTCCGAGCTTCAGTGGTGGTCTTAGGAAACCCCTTCAGGAGCACATGTAGAAAGGTTTGGCTGTTTTGCACTCTGCTAAGCAGAGGGAAATTAAGAAACTTTGCTCTTGGTTTGTAAACAGATGATATTTGGTGTGTGGAATGAAATCCTACCAGCTAGTCCTAGAAAACACTGCTGTTCAGCATTCTTCGCGTCGAAATCCTAGCAAGTGGGGTACAGTAAGAAAATAGCCCCTTCCAGAGAGTGTGAAATACAACGCTTAGAGGAAAGCATGTCTTTCAAGCCTTTGAATCTGTGTAAATAGAAATGCTGGTTCCAGGGGCAGGGTTGTTTGGGCTTTGCAGTGCTGAAATCCAGGGTGACGAGAGCTGGGACACAGCTTCCAAGGCACGTTCCCAGGCCCAGCTGTGCCCCAAAGCTCCTATTGTTCAGGCACTGGGATGTGACTTGGGCAGTTGCTCTCCACATGATGCCACATGATGCTAGATGAACAGAGATTCCTTTGTTGTGCAGGGCCGAGCTGCCCAACCAGCAGAAATGGATCTGAAATCAGCAGTTTACATCCCTTCCCGTTTCCAAATCTGGCTGCTGTTCTGACAGTGCAGAGTGTGCATTACCCCGCGCCGCACACGGGCCATTCTGCAGGCTTGTCAGCACGTTGACAAAAGAGAAACCTTTCATTTCTGCCCATGTTGTAGCCTGCGGTGTGTTGTTAGAGGCCTCGTATCGGCTCAAATGGGCCCTCGCATAAGCGTGCGAGTCGTGTCGTGTGGCACAGCAAGCAGCTGCTGCTGGCTACGGCACCCGTATGCAGAGTTCGCCCGCTGCAAGCTGAGCAGAGAAGTTTTTACTAGAACTTACGCTATGCCAAGAAAATTACCCAGAGATGCTGACTACCATCAGCGTCACGTACAGCTGTATTGATGCCAGTGACATTTTAACTCCAGGCTTTGGCTAGGAGAAGGCGGGCTCGGCACCGCTTCAGAAAACAGCAGTTTGAGTTGACACGGAGCAGGGCATAACTGCAGTGTGGGAGAGGATCGAGGCTGGATGTTGCGTTTGCTGGGCTGCCTTTGATCAGGCTGGCGTGGTGCGCAGGCTGCTGAGCTCAGCAGCCGCTGGGCGTCTGCAGCAGGTATTTCTTTTTCCGTGTGTAGCCTGAGCTGGAAGAACAGGATCATTGTGGCAGCAGGGAGTGAGTGAGCCGCAAAAAAAAACAGGAAGGAAAAAATCAATAAAATCACCTTTTTCTGGCTTTCAGGGTAGAGTGGGTCAGAGTCAAAGATGAAGGTTCAAGTATGTTGCTAGGAGTACTGTGGAGCATTGAAATCAGAAGAAGAAAGATTTTCTAGAATAATGCCATTTTTACTAGTGAAGTTTAATTGATTTTTAAATAAGATTTAGCAGATGTAAAAAAAAAAATATAACAAACTGCAACACATACTTTGCCTGACTCTGCTTTTCATTTGTCAGTCTGTCATTTATAACCTTGCCATAAGACATTTTTAAATATTTATAGTGTGGTTGGTTAGTACATTGTGAAGTAATTTAATGTACTGCATCTTTACAGACAACATCTATTTATTTTAAAAGCCTTTTCATTTTATGCCTTTTTCTATTTTTCCTGTTTTAGGGGCTGAAATATTTAAAGGAATAACTAGCAAGATTAAACAGGAGATGGAATAGGGCATATCCTGTGAGATAAAGGGAGGGAGAAGGAAGGATGGAGCAGGAGAGGGGTCTGTCTGGAGGTTGAGGAAGGGAGGATTGTGGCTCTGGGAGCCCAGGGAGCTTTTGGGGTAGCTCCTACAGCATCTATTGGGAATAGCCCCTTGGGGGAAACACGTGGATGCTCTGAAGCCTGAATGAAGGCCTATCCCGGGATAGACAGGCGATTTCTGTTCCCTGTGTGATTCCCACTGCAGTGTTTTTCAAGGCTTTCAACACGGGTTCGCAGGGGATGTGCTGATGTCGCGGTGCAGGGGGAAGGCGCACGGGCTTTGGCAGCGCTGCCTCCCACTTCCCAGGTCCTGTTGCTGCTCACACGGGTCCAGTGTTGACACCAGGCCGGGTGCTTTCTGGAAAGGAGGAAATTGGAACACACCGGTGATTTTCTGGAGCAGTCGCTCGTTGGCATGAGGAAGGGGAAAATGTAGACACTTTCAGTGCAATAAATACATAGTTTCTGTGGAAAACCTCAGGATTGCCATGGAAAGAATATTTCTAAGCAGCAAAGCCTGCAGATTTTCTGCTCTCAGAACTTTCCATTGTGCTTTGTTGCAGCTGATAGGCAATTTTACAAGTCAGCCTTTAGTTTCTGTGGCAGAAACTAAACTGTCCAGTGCAGGGCGACTAGGATGATCAGGGGCCTGGAACATCTGCCCTGTGAGGAGAGGCTGAGGGAGCTGGGCTTGTTCAGCCTGGAGAAGAGAAGGCTGAGAGGGGACCTGATCTATGTCTATAAGTGCCTCAAGGGAGGCAGTGAGGAGGATGGGGCCGGCCTCTTTTCACTGATGGTCACTGACAGAACCAGAGGAAATGGCCACAAACTGAAGCATAAAAAGTTCCACGGGAACTTAAGGAAGAACTTCTTGACAGTGAGGGTGACAGAGCACTGGAACAGGCTGCCCAGAGAGGTTGTGGAGTCTCCTTCTCTGGAGATCTTCAAGACCCGCTTGGATGCAGCCCTGTGCCACGTGCTCTAGGTAGCCCTGCGTGTGCAGGGGGGGTTGGACTAGATGACCTCTAGAGGTCCCTTCCAACCTTAGGGATTCTTAAAAAAAAAAAAAAAAAGAGATGATTGCACAACATACTGTGCTGGAGCAGATGTACACATTCGTGAGGGAACACATGTGTTTGGAGAGTCTGATTTTCTTATCTTTTCTTTTTGAAATGCCTGTGTATCTTTAATTCTTGAATGCATTTGGATGTATCTTCAGCTGTTTGTTTCAATAACTAACTGAGCTAAATCTGCTTGATCTGGGAAGGAGCAGCTAGTTTTGAGAAGTTGGTGCCAATCTGCGCATTGGGGTGGGCTCACAGCCAAGCTCAGATGTCAGTTCTGCTCTGTCTGGGACGAAATAGGTGGCTGCTCATTTCTTTCCAGCCTTCCCTTCAGGTTTTTCTCAGTTTGGGCGCCATCTCTGCGCGCAGCAGAGCTTGGAGCCACATCCATGGCAGTGATCAGTGTCCTGGGTGAGCTACACGGAAGAAGGGCATGTCTGTGCTGGGGAAATGGAGAGTCTGGTTTTCAGCAGCTCTGTGCTACCATAAATGGGTGCTGAGCTTTTGTTGTGGTAATGTGAAGACTGTCACAGGTATCGGCAACAGGAGGAGCTTGTTCTCAAGCCTGGGCTGGCAGCACTTTTCTGCGTTGGGAATTACTTTCCAGTGCTGTCTGAAGTACGTTGCTTTTTTCCTAGCATGGACCAGACCTTCCTGATGACTGTGGAGCTTGCGGTACCCCGAAAGCAGGGAAATATTGTTAACCACAGTGTGACTAAGGCTCTTCATTTGGATCGGGCTCCCATCTGTGCTGGGTCAGTACCAGAAAGATATGATTTACAATCCCAGTGCACCAAGTAGTCAGAGTACAGCAGTCTGAGCAGCGGAGGAAGGAGAGATCAGGAGGTGAAGGGACATCCAAAAGCTCCTTGTGGAACAGCAAGAGGAGACACTCTTTGTCTTCTCTCTCCTCATGCTGCCCATCTTTGGTAAAATGGAGACAGATGAAGTAAACACGGATTAAAGCAAGTGCCAGTGGGCAATTTAGAGACAGTTAGGGGCTGATTCTGTTTTAGAAATCGGTCTGTCCCAACCGCATGGTGAGGCCCGAGGTAAATAAACTGGCTTGCTCTGTCCTTTCACTTGGCCAGGGGCTGGCTCTGCGTGGCCACAGCGGGGTGGTTTCCGCAGCCCCCTCTGCCCCTTCTGCCGTGCTCTATGTGCTGCAGTGCTGCAGAAGAGCTCGGCCGTGGCGGTGCCCTCCTCGCCGGGATGTGTCCGAGCACCGCGCGGCGCCGCTCTGGGACGCAGTGCTCCTTGGGCAGTGCTGCCGGCCCGCAGGGCTGCTCTGCCCTTCCGTCCGCGGCGCGACGGGCCAGGCTGCCTCCTGCGTGCTGCACTGCAGTCATTCTTCCACTGTCGTTTCTTACTTCCTTAACATAAGGGGTTTTCAGGGAAGCAAAATAGGGTTGTATAACCCAAGTCTGGCCTCTAGTCATTAAACGTGGTCCTGTAGGTGCAGAAGAAGGGCATAATAACCCTGCTGTACGTTTTTTCTTGTAACCTGTTAAGCGGTGCCTGTTTTATTTCTTGAGGGACAAGGCCAGATCCAGTCACCAGTTTGGGCTTGGCCCCGAACTGACCTGTTTTGCACATCTCTGTTTGCCTTATACCTCAGTTAACCATCCCTGCCACCACCGCGCTGACCCTATCCCTCTGCTCCTGCCAGGCCTCTGCCCTGCTGTGTTTCGCTGATAGCCCCATGCTTGGGCAGCCCCAGAGGCTGCTTGGCGAGGAGCAAATGAGGCTTCCCATGTCTGTGTTGTGTTTCCCGGGCGTTTGGTGGCTGCTGTAGCTTGGAGCTGGGTTTGGCATTCCCTCCGTCGGAGTCGAGCTGCAGATGGGTTGTGAATCCAGAGTTGATCCATATGGGGCTGCCCTGGCCCTGCTTCATCCCATGGGCTGCCTGAGAAGCAGATCCATGCTAGTTGCTGTCAGCAAATATGCTCTCTTAAACTGCTTTGCTTCTTTTGCTATCCTTCAAGGAGCTAGAAGAACATGGGGGAGATGCATTGTCTGTAGGTGGCATTTGTGTTAGAGCTCTCTTGCCCGATATGATTGAGAGGGAGAAGAGAGGCAGGTTTTCACATAGTCAGTCCCATTCTAGTTGAGTAAGAAATCTGTAGAGGCTTGGAGCCATCAACAGAAGGGTCAGGAGTTTGAAATATGAAAAGATTTAAAGGGACTAAGTAAAGAATGGAACTTTCCTGTTGTCGGTTGCCACCAACAAGCTGATATTGTCCATTAAGTAAGAGAAAACATTTGTCAGTGAAAAGCCCTGAACACTATTTACTACTGTCCAGCCTTCTGGAAGGATCATCAACTTTTTTCTGAATGTGTATGAAAGTTTTGGAAATGGATGCGACAAGGAAGAGGATGTAATTGTAGCCAAATAGGGCTCTGAGCCTGTTGTTGTGCTAGTCGCTTTGTTTGCTGCGAAGGTCTGCTGCTAGCAGCAGTTCCCAGTGTGAGTAACACTGCTGTCACCTACATCTTGTTGCAGTGTGTGGTCGGGTCCTAAGTTCGGTGTGAGCTGTAGGCGTGATTACTCAAACATCCCGCTCACCTCCTCATCCACGTGAGCCATGCTGCTAAATCCCCCTGACTTCCCTTGTCTCTTCCAGGAACCTGCGTGAAGTGCAGCAAAGGAGTGTACGGAGCCAGCCAGGCCTGCCAGGCCATGGGCAACCTCTACCACGACGCCTGCTTCACCTGTGGAGCCTGCAGTAAGTGCTGCCTTGCCCGTGTGGCCTCCGCTGCCACGTTTCGGTAGAGCTCTATGACAAATCCTTGTGGATCAATGTTTTGTATGTCTTAAAAAATGAAAAAAAAAAAAAGGATGTGGTTATCCAGTTATCTGGCAGATGGAGTTTGTTTCAGCTGTGTGCCTTTGTGGTGGTGTTCACTGTTTGTTTTTGAATAGATTCTTGAAAGCATTTAGAAAAGATGCTTTGGATTATGCCTGCCTTCAGCTTTCTGGTATGAGAGACAGCTATTTTCATTCTTTTCTGTCTCAGTGTAGCCACATTTCCTTATTTATGAGAGTATATTTTTAAAGTGGCAGTAAATATGCTTTAACTGGCATTTAGTTTTTGTTATTTGGCCAGGTAGACTTCAAAACCCTTGCAACCTGCGAATCCAAAAGAGAGATACCACTATGAACCCCTTCCTCATCAGTGTGAGCTTGCCAGAGGTGTGCAGCAGCAGTTCTGTGAAAGCAAGATGCACTTTTTTGTAAGGGGAGGCAGTTTTCCTCTCACTTTCCTTAATTCTGTCTCAGCTGAGTCACTGTGGGGTGGCAGCCAGCTCGGCTAGTTTAACCTAAAAAGCTGCTGCCTAATTTAGTGTCTGAGAGTCCTGTCAGAGAGTGGTTCATCAGCCTGCTTCAGGCATCGGTTTTAGGATGTGGCTCTCTCTCTGCAAAGGGTGCCAGGACAGGCAGTTCAGACCAAGAGTCTGTTTCCTAGGTGGTGTAGATGAGCTTGGTCCTGCTCTACATCTACAGCATGAACATGTGCTGGGTGCTGCTCTGCGCACAGCGTGCGGTGCAGAGACACAGGTCTGACCTGGGTGTCTCTAACACCCGCGCGGGACAAGCTGCCTGGCAAAACGTATTGGGCGCTGAGATGACTGGCCTGCGGGGTGCCAGAAATGAGGGCCTAGTGAAACGGGAGAATGAGAGCAGTTCTATCTATAAACGTGGCTCAGGTGTTACCCACCTTCCTCACCTTGCTGCCCCCAAAACTATGGCTTTTTGTCACTGTGTTTTTATTTTCTTTGATTTCTACTAGCTATATTTACTTTGTGCTTCTGAGGGGCTTCGTGCCAAAGCACTTACTAGCACACTAAGTTACCTGAGCCACGTTACACACCTGGCTTTTTGTTGTGTGAGCTGTGCAAACAGAGAAACGAAGCCACAGGGAGACCAGCAGCGTGTCTCGGTGTTTGCTTTGAGATGGGTACTGTGCTGATACTCTGAGAAGGGGAGCAGGGATGGTTCTGCAAGACCTGCCTGCAAAGCCTACGAAACAGTTAAGCGAGCCTGGCGCAGCCCCACGCCACTTCCCGTACCCAAGGAGTTGTGTGAAGCTCACCCAAGGGCAGAGCCTGCCCCAGCATATGAATTCTCCTCAGTGGCTTTTCGAGGGGGCCTATGATGGAGCCAGGATGAGCATCTGCGTCTCCTGATGCAAGTCCTGGCTGTGCTGCTAACACAGAGGTTTTTGTCTTCTGTTATGCTAACTCTGGAGCTGGTGGCATGCTTTTAGAAATGCAGCTTTATATCTGGCAGCAGTAAAAATAATAATAATCCATCTGTTTATTTGTACATATCAGTTTGGTTTTCCAAGATGAACTCTTTTTTTTCTGTGTCATATGTAAAATTGTAAACTCATCAGGACTGCAAGGCAATGTGTTTTATTTGGAGCTGTAAGTGGGAACAAATATAGAAAGGTGCATGTGCTATTTAATCATAGCTGAACCTTGAACTCTGTTTCCCAGCTGCCCAACAATGAGTGCCTTCCCTCACCTATGTTTTCAGAAGGGCCTTTCCCTGTCATCTGACTGAAGACAGGAAAACTAAAAGAAAAGGGGTGTTTGCAGGTGACAGCAATTTCCTAGAGGCCCAGAAGTCAGCAGCTTGCTGTTTTGTCTCGCCCAAGTTAATGTGAGCTCTTTTCCCGCAGAGAGAATTTGTGGCTCCATCCCAGGGCTTGGCTGCAGGGACTTTTTACCCTTTGCATTCGGGAAGCCTCCAGACTGCCCTTCCCCACCAGCCTCCTGTTAAAAATAATTCAACAGCCAGTTTGAGCTGTCTTAGGTTTCCAAAATTGCTACTGTGCAATTGGTGCTATTTGACATGTAGTGAGAATACTATATATGTATATAATGCTCCCTCTATGTATTTATATAGGCAAGTTGTCTGCTGCGGGGGAATGGACAGAAATCTTATTTCTTCTTAGCTCCCTCGAACATTGTAGTGGAAAACACATCTTAACTGCTGTCAGAAAACCAGAGGGAAGCAGATTTCCAGGAATGCCCTTGTTTGCAGTGAGAGGTGCAGCGGTGCTGGGTCTCGTGTCTGTAGCCAGTCGCTTGGGCACACACATGTGCACGCAGCTCCACTGCTGGGAGCGAGACCTGGTGACATCCCGTGTGCAGAAGCGGGATCATTTTATCCCTTTACCCAGGCGTGGGCTTGGGCAGAGCCCTACTTGGGGGATGTGGAGTTTTGTGTTCCCTTGCGCTCTTTGCAGGGCATCCCTTCGATGGCTCGCACCTTCCCGGAGGTGTTTGCCTCTTTGCTTTGCAACCCCATTGCTGGCAAGCGAACAAGAACAAGAAGGGCCATCCGATGCAGGTCGAGAAAGTGACTTCTCCCCTTCACTATCTGCTCCCGCAGGTGGCTGGGGAAGAGCAGCGGACGCGCACCTCACACGGGGCACATTTCTGTGAGCGCCCCCGCGTCCTCCTCCCGGCCTCGCTGCCACCGCAGTCCAGCTGTGTTCATACTCTTAGTGACCTGCTAGTTGGATGGAGACCAGCTTTCTAGCATCTCCTGTGAATCGTTCCTAATTATATTAGAATCGAGAAAAACACTTGGTGCTGATGACAGCAGGTGTTACAGCTGCGTTTCAGCCTGTGGTAGAAGCTCCGTGTTGGCCTGTTTTTCCTGCCAGTGACGTTCCGAGGCGACGCTCCCAGTGACTTCCAGAGAGGCTGGCTCCAACGCGCTGCCCACAGGAAACCCTCTGCACGCCTGGAGGCAAACCTCAGGCCTGGGCTCACAGGGGTATAGACGAGAGCGCAGTTTGGCTTTGTTAGTGTTAATTGCAATCTGCTCGTGTTCCTCTCGCAGCAAGGGGCGCAGGGTGTGCGTGTTTGCATTCCTGCCTGGCGGAGTTCACCTCGCGACTCCGCTCGCCCTGTTTGCACAGGCGCAGCCCAGGTGCCTTTCTGGTTAAACAGGCTGTGTTTCAGCTGCCCGACTGGTGCCTGGGGTGGTACGAACTGTTCTACCCTGAGGTGGTGGAGGAGAGCTGAGGAGATGTCCCCCCCAATATGGATTTAGGCTATTTCTCTCTGTCAGGACACCGACTGCGATGCAGGTGAGGCGCACGCAGGTCTGGCCTCAGCACAGGGAGCCTGTGCCTTTCTGCAGCCCCTTTGGGATCCCTGCCGTGATACCACTGGGGTAAATGCAAGGAGGCCTCTAACTGCCAGGAAAACAAATATTTGCCTGGACAGTATTGTCTGCCTCGCTGCAAAGGATGCCTTGAGCAGCCCATATGGAGGCTCTGGTTTCTGGCTGAAAAGTGAGTAGTTATAGGCTGTGTTTTTAAGGTCAAGAGGAGTTCAGCTTGGACACCATCCAGTACAAACTGTCTCTGAGAAGTCAAGTTTGCTCGTGATTTCAATCCTAAAATTTCTGTGTTTGTGGAACAAACACTAAATATCTGCACTCCAATAAATAAAATATACAAAATTACCTATTAAGGTAAAGCATATTGTCCTGCAGATATTTTTATCTGCTGTCTTGCTCTTTCCATTTTTGTAAGGATTTCTAATTTTGTTTGTGGTTGGATTTGCGTCCAAATGCTGGTTTGCTTTCCCAGATGCAGCAAGCTGAGTGGGTCTGCCAAGGTGTTGGGGAGAAGTGATACCTTTCAGAGCTCAATACCCTCTGTTTTCTGATACACAAATGTTTAGAGATAAATGATAGACGAGAGCAATTTGTTGTGTAGAGTTATGGGTACACTAGAGGCTTGAGTTGTCAGGAAAAAGAATTTGCTGTTCTGAGCCACGGGTATGCAATGGAGAAAATTTGGCATAGAGGTCAAAACAACAGATTTAGAATGATTACTCTGGCATAAATACCTCATTTATCTTCTTGTTTGTTACAAAGCAGACATACAAACAGGGTAACTTTCTGTAGAGGACAAGAGGAGAAAAAGAAACTTTAGGTTGTTTATGCCATTTTAGTAAAAATATCTGTCTTAAGGCTGTGAAAGTTGAAAAAAGAACCCTAAAAAACTCACAGCTTTTCCTGAAAACTCAAGATATCTGCTTCTTCCTTTTTATTATTATTTTTGTTTTGTTTTTCTTTGCAGTTTGCTGGACAAACATTTTTAGTTAACAAATGGTTTGTTACACATTAACCTTTTAGGTTGCTGTGAAATCCCAAGTACTCTCATTTATCTGAAAAATAATCAGAGCTCACTTAGTTTATGACATGTCCTCAGAATACGCACAAAAAAAAAACCCCAAACCATGTGGCTATTTCCAGATATTGATATTTATTGTTATAAATACATGTGTAACCCACTGTATTGTTTCAGCATTTTTTTCTAGGGCTCAGCTAAGTCAGGATCTGACTGCAACAGGTTGTCTGTCCCTTTTAGCTGTTTGGCTGTTGCTCTTCAGAGGGAACTGTTCTTGTGCTCCAGCTACTTGGTCCTTGCAGGAAATCTGAAAGCCAGAAAAGTGCAAGGGAAGCGTCGGAGATGACTGTGAAGGAAATTAATAGGCGAGGAAGGAAGTCGGAGGGAAAGAACTGATTGCAAGGTGGTGCAAAGAAGGCTCGGATGTTGAACTAAAGCAGAAAAGCTGAGACCAGGAGTGGATTTTGACCCCATATGGCGAGGAAGCGGGAATCCTGCGTGATTGCCATGTTACAGAATTCGACCTTTGGCATGTCCACGTTGCTTTTTTTTTTTTTTTTCCCTCCTCTAAAGCTCAGATTAATGTTGATGCCTGTGTGAGAGTAACAGGCTGCAGTGCCAGTGGTGTAGCTTGAAATAACAAGACTTAGTGTGTTTTGCTACGCTGAAGGATTTTGTTTTATTTTGTTTCACAAGGCAGTGGTACTCAGAGGTAACAAATATCATTTGCCAGCAAGGTAGCTAAGGTACAAAGTCGGGTAAGGGAGAGCACAGCCCTCTGGCTGGGCTAACTGCCTGGCTGCTGTGATTATAAAGCAGAGCTACCTACAGCTAGGCAGCTTTTGGTATCTCTGGGCTGACTGTGTTCTATAAATGCGCCCTGTATTGCTATATAACCTATAGAAAAAGAAGACCATGGTCTTTACTGGGACTGCTAAATTACACTACAAGCAGCTGCACCTTTGTGGGAATGCAGCTTGGTTCTAGACAGAAGGACAGACAACCTGGCCCAGTGAGTTTCCCCTCAGCAACCTGTTAGGCATAGGCATGTGTGCTATTTTCTTCAGACGCAAAAAAACAGCAGCTACACCAGCAGAGGCAAAATTTATTTCTTGTAGTTGATTCATGTGAACACTGAATGCAAAACCAATGTGTTGATCTGTGTGTGTGAGAAGTGTACAGATCTTCAAAGCAGGCAGTGTTGAGTATTAGCTAATAGCCACACTACAGAATACCTTTAATAAAATTAACATGCAAAAGTCCTTGTGTTAAAGACTGAGTTTTTGCCCAAAGCCATCTCAGTAAAGATTCAGAAACACCAGGCACTGCAGGCAGTTTGGAGACAGGGGAAGCATCTGTGGATGTTTCAGCTCCCGTCTAACCTGCAGCCTTGTTCTTACTGACTTCTTGTCTTTGGTCACCCAGGTCGCGGGGAAAAGTCTTCACTTTTTGCCACAGGAAGTGGTTACTGTGCATGGAAAAACAGCGGGGCAGGAGAGCTTTCACTGTATGTCACAGGATGACACGTGTTCCTGTCCTGGCCAGTGCAGGGAAGACAAGTTTGAGGCTGCCCTGGGTCGAGGGGGAAGGAGCTTGGGCACAGTCCAGGTGCCCTTAATAGATATCCCTGCTGGAAAGGTGCAGCTGGTCGGTAGCAGAAGCACTCGGGGTTTCTGGATATGCCTGGTGTCCTGTGTCAGTGTATTGTATTACAGTCTTTGTGCTGGGCAGGAATCTGGACAAAATGCGAACAAAAGTTGGAAGCTGGAGGGGCTATATATCCAGTCTTTCTGGTCAGTTTGGTTTTTAATGTAGCCTCCTGAATGCTGCTTTTGGTTAAGAGCAGGTGTAAAATTGATTATTGATTAATAACTGATTATTAACTCTGCTGTGAGAATTGTATGGGTTTGCTGACAAAGTTTTGAGTGGTATCTATGAATAGTTTTCTAGGGGCTAACTTGAGACACACTGAAGCTTCCTGCAGCCGGAGGAGCCTGCCCCAGGGCCAAGGGCAGTCAGGTCGATGATGGCATCAACGTGACTTTCTCCATTCTCGGAGCAGTCCCAGATTGTGCTCGGGTTTGGCAGGCAGGAAAACAGAGCCACTGTCCCTGTATCAGCACAGAGGGAGACAGAGCCCTGGCTCGAAGTGAGGTGTTTCCGCAGGGGTTCCCTGGTTGTAGCTCTGCCTTACCCAGGCTGAGTTTAGCCCATCTGTCAGTATCGAAACTCCTGGGGTGCTGGTGAGCAATTCCTTCCAAAATAAAAACACTCAGCTGTAACAGGGAGCACTTTGCAGTGGTTCACAGCGAGCACGGAGATGCTGCTCAGTGGCTTGCTGAGGCCTCGCAGTGTTCCCTTTTCAGAGCCGTTCTGGCCTCTTGTGTGGTTGCGGCAGGGCCTGCAGTGCAGCCAGAGCTTCCTTGGGACTCTCTGGCCTCCCGCTCTTTCTGGGAGCTTTGTTTTTGTCACCTCGACTGTTCTGCAAGAGCTTGGAGGGTCTTTTGCAATTGCACAATGCAGCTGCTTTAGTGCAGTGTGAGAGGCTGAGCGATTCACATGTTAATGGGCCTGCTGTGTCCCAGAGCAGTTGCTTTTAAAAGAGATCCTATCCTTCTGCCCTTTTTTCACCAAGACTTTGATCCACACCGGCATATCTGCCTATTAATCATGGTGTGAATGTACGTGATTTGGAGTGTGTTCAGACACCCAAGGGACTCTTTCCTGCAGTCCTAGTTTAAGAGCGGACTGGAAATGTTAACACTTCTGTGCCAGCTTCTGTTCTGTGTGCAGCTTTAAAAAGCAATGTTTGCCAGCTGGGGACTGTCAAAGTGCTGCTGCACACTGGGCAGCAGGGAGTTTTGTACAGGGGCTGCAGGACTGAGGTTTCGGGGCCTGTGTGTACCCATTGTGTTACCATGAGGCTGTGAACGAACCGGGATCTGAACCTTCTCGTGGCCTTGCAAGGGAAGAGCAAGAAAGGGGAAGGACAGCAGGGTGAGCTGGAGTCCTCCAGGATTAAGGAGGAGCTGTATTTGATCCTTAGTGCCCAGCGAGTTGGTGTTTCCAGCCTGCTGTCCCCTGACCATGACAGGAGATTATACCCACTGACTCCAGAAACTTAAAAAATATATATATTTTTTTGAATCTGTCATTAGAAATGGCTTGTCCAGGTTCATCTCACAGCTCTGGCGCTAGTCTAAAAAACTGATCTTTTTTTAGCAACCGAGGCCCAGGACTTTCAGCCTGAAAGGGACTCGCAGTAGCTGCTGGTATCCTCCTTGAACCACCACAGTGCCTAGTAAACCTCTCCTCTGTGTCAGCTTCAAAAGGAGAAAGCTGTCGTTGGAGAAAATGATAGAGAGAAGAGCCCCAGCACCCTGGGAGTGCAGCCTGGTGCTGTGTGGAACTGGAGCCTGTGATCAGCTGCGAGGCAGAGTGTGTCCACTTAGCAGTGAGGCACCACGGGCTAAGCTGGAAATATCCTGAAATTGGTGCCTAAAGGACCTCGAGGCCATCCTGAAGGTCCAGCCACTAAATGGATTAGATAGATAGAGCCCTACATAAAAGTGTGAAGATCAAACATCCCGTCAGGGAAAGAAACATGAAATCTCCTAACAACAGGTGAAGATGATAGGGTTGAAATGCCAAAGAATTTTAATTGTCTGAATTTTTGCAGATAAAAGATTAGGTCAATTCAGGGTGAAGGGGAAGTAAATTATGGTCAGGAGACAGCTTTTTAAGACATGTGTTAGAGCAATTGGTTGTGAAAGTGGCAAGCCAAGCATTAATATCCCTAGGTTTATCAAAGGGTGTCATCCCTCCAGTCATCTCCAAGTGAAGCCCGTTTGAACTAGGCAGTGGTCAGTCCACGCAGGAGTCAAACCTGTAGAAGTGAATAGCTCCATTTTCTGTGGTCTGTGCTCTCTGTTTCTGATGAGCGTGGGCCGTGAGTTCGTGTCTTGCTGCCCAAAGGCCCCGCGAGCCCTTGCCCTCCTGGCGCTGCGACACGGCCACAGCCTCGTGCGTTCTGCTGGCGCGGACGAGCCGCAACACCCGCTTCCTCCCTGCCGAGCTGTGGGGCAGGGAACATTTCCTCTGTGCCGGTTTCCCATGTGCCAGGCGAGGAGGCGTCTCCCTGTCTCAGGGAGGTGGTGAGGGAAACGTATCCACACGTGAGGAGAGGCGAGAGGAGCAAGTGCAGAAATCTGCTCTGTTTGCTCTGTTTGTGCTGTTCCCGGATTTGGTCTCAGTTTCCCCAGAAGCTGATTGGGCTTTTCCGTAGTGCCCCTCGGTTACTCATTTTTCTGACGAATTTCCTTTTTTGTTTCTGCCAAATACTTTTAAGAAAAGAAAGTCATTGAGAAGTGTGGAGCTAAAAATAGCCAAAATGACCACCTGCTCCCGAAGTAAAATAATTAAATCATTCCCCCTTTCCCTCCTCAAAGTACTCTTGATATTAGCACCTCTTCTTCATGTGTCCACGTAAAACCAGCAGCCAAATTATAAACCCTTTTCCGGGGATTTATCCTCCTGCTAAAGGAGCTTGCAGCAGAACCCTGGTCGCAAAGCAGTAGCCGTGACAGTCCCCTGAAGGGCTGTTGCGATCAGTCTTGGCCTGTGAGTGTCAGAGGGTTAAAAATACACCGGTATTTTGACACCTGGCAAGTGGGGTTGCTTGGTCTGCCAAGCCTGGCCCTGCTGCTGGAGCAGGAACCACTCACACAGCGTTCGGGGCCTTTGTGCAAAGTAATGGCCTGCTTTTATGGCCCAAGTGGTTTTAATAGCGCCAAATCCCTGTGTCCTGTGTAAGAGGAGCACTGCTCGCTGCCCTGGGCATGCTGGCAACCTCCTGCTTTGTCCTCCGTGATGACAGTGCAGATCCTGCGCATCCTACGGGGATTTCTGCAGGGAGAGGCAGGCAGGCGCTGTCCTAGGAACACGCATCTTGGGTTATTTGGCCACAAAGCTAGCAAGACCCAGATTAGATATTTTTATTTTGGGCTCAGGGCCTTGCTTTGGTGTCAGTAACCTTGGCAGAGTATCAATGTGAGATAAATGAGGGCAGAGTGTTTTAGCTCAAGACAAGCATCCTCGAGGGAGCAAACACTAAAACATGTGCCTAAGGCAGGACACCTTTCCTTCTGCTGCGTGGGGTGCCAGTCCATGCGCGCGAAGGCCATGGCACAGCCCTTGCCCGCATGGCGCGCTGGTCGTGCTGCAGCTGCCCAGGGCCTCCTTTCTCACGGCGGTCTGGCCAGAGCTGCTTGACCCTGTGGACACACCGTGGGCCAAGGCCATGGTCTGGCCCTGGTAACTCACTGCATTTAGATCTTCTCTCACCTCGAAGCAATCGCCGCTTGTCCCCAGTGGAGACGGGGAGCGTGTCCGGGTGCTGCTCTGGCTCACATGCAGCCCGATGAGCCCTTGGGGGAGCAGCACGTACAGGTTATGCAGGGAGCTGCTGTCCAGGGCTTATTTTCCAGCAGACCCAGCTACCGCTGCCTTTGCTTGCTCTGGTAGCTGGGAACTGGTTTGAGCTCTGCGGACGAGAGGTGAAGTGCTGGCCTGGCTGAACGTAGGGGCAAAGTTTTGGAGCCTCATTAGTGCCCTTGTTTCCTGGAGAAGCAGCGTGGTTTTCTGGAGAAGCTTTTTTCCAGACGGAGAGTGCCCTCTGGTGCTCACACGGGCTGATGAACATTGTCATTTATTGAATTGGCTTTGCTTGCCTTCCTCCTCTTCTTGATTCTTTCCAGCCAGCATGATTGTTCGATGAAGGCAACCAAGTAGATAAATGCCATAAGACAGCTGGAGGGGAGCTCCAGATGTGTCACTTGTCTCTTACCTGTTTATAAGCCAGCACTGCTGAGAAATCTTTTAACAATTTACAATTAACAATTAACAATCTTTTAACAATTTACTGCTTGCAGCGTGCCCAGTGTTGGGGGTCTGGGTTTAGACCTCCTGAACGTCCCCCTGCTGCGCCTGGGCTGCAGTTCTGTCTCTTGCCACAGGCACAGCTCAGTACAGTCAGTAGTTTCAAAACCTACTTTAAGTAGGTTAGTTTAATAGGGAAAACAGGCTCTGAAACAGCAGAAGAGACGTTTTATAAATAATAAAAAAATACTGTCCCCTTTTCTAGAAGGATGGTAGAAGCAGAAGCAGTGTAAGCACTTGTTACTGTAACTACGTGGAAATGGAAACAGAAAAAGTGTGGCTTAAATATAGAAAAAGCTGTTTCTTAGAGAACTGTGTCATCTTGTCTCTGTCAGGACGTTTTGTTTTGAAAGAAAACACAGCTCACATTCAGATGTTTCAGCCTGGTTGGCCCAATGATGGACATGCTGATCCAGGGCAGAGATAAGCATGTTCCGTGCTCCAGCCCTGAACTTTACCCGCAGCAGATAACAAGAAAGATAAGATATTGTAATATCTTATCTGTTGGCTGCTGGTAGGAGGCAAGGCACCTTCCAGTGCTGCAGCACCAGCATGAAGCTTTTAAGGATGGAGAGCAAGTTGCGTGTTATCCTCTGTAGAGCTTGCTTTCCTCGGCAGGATGCCTGTGGTCACTGTGGGGCCCTGCTGTGCGAGGCTGTTTTGTGCTGGGCTGCCTCTGCTGGGAGGTGCTGCAGGCTGCCGACCTGCCGCCTCCCTGCATGAGGGGAGACTCCTGCTGGGACCTGGGGATCAGCCCTCCGCAGGACCGAGCACTGTCTGGCGCAGAGGAGGCGCTGAAGAGGCCTGTGCTTGGGGTGGGTGCAGGGTCTACAGGTCTCTGCCCCTGGTGCCTTGAGTGGGTCGCCCCGGTTATTTGAGATGCTGTTCTGCTATTTGTGATTAGTGATCTGCGTCCAAAGGCATCTCCAGCAGCCAAGTTTTGTTCATGGTTTTTTCCCTGCTCTTTACTGATCTTTCTCTTCTCCCTGTGTGCTTTTTTTTGTTTTTCCCTTAGGTCGGAAGCTGAGAGGAAAAGCCTTCTATTTTGTCAACGGAAAGGTGTTCTGTGAAGAAGATTTCCTGGTGAGCACAATGATGACCCATGTGGCGTTGGCAGCACAGCTCCCACAGAGCCTTTGTGTCCCTTGCGGCAGCTGTGCCTCTCGTTCATGTGTTTGTAGTATGATTCCCAGGCCCTGCACATCCTCTGTAAACTCACATACCAGACTCAGCAAGTTGGCTGGGTCTGTGATATGGGGGCTGCCATGTGTGGTAATGGAAGTAGCAGAGTGAGAACCCTTGGTTTTGCTAGCCACTTGCGATGGCTTCTTTAGAATGGATCTTTGTAGAAATGCCATGGAGGTAAGAGCAAGATAAATGACTTGAGGGAACTTTTCTTTCCTGTTAATCCTTCTTGCTTGGGCACCTTCATGGATATCTTTCCATTGCCCTCAGAGGGGTTTGAACAAGGGGCAGCCCAACAGTCCTCTCCTTGGCTGATGGAGAAACTCCTGACTACCCTGACACCACAGAAATTGCAAAAAGTGTGTAGCCCTCACAGACTAAGACAAAGTCTTACAGACTAAGACATCACTGAGATTTGAACAGTTCTATTTGCTACTTGCTGAGGAAGTCTAGCGACTTCAAACTCAGTTATCTTCTATTTCTTGCCAGCATATTCTGCACAAGCTGAAAATGGAAACATCTAATTCAAATGTGTTTAAGATATTTCATTTTTCCAGTTTGCATTTCCACTCTTCTGACAGAATTTGAAACATTTTGTTTCAAATGTGTGTTTCTGTGTGGACAGATTTTGTGTTGTGCCCAAGGTGCGCAGTACATGCATGACAATCAGTTCCTTACCCTTAGATCTTAACAATAGCAACTGAAAGGTGATCGAGGCTCAACTAGAAGAGAGCTGGGACAATATTCCCATCTCATACAAGTTTCAGCAGACCTGTAACTGTGCAGCCCAAGCCAAGAATTTGGCTTTTCAAGCATATATATATATACAAGTGTTGTGATGAAAGTATGTGATAAGCATATGTAAATTCGTGGCTTGTAGATTCACATGGTCAAATAAACATTGAAGTCTTATTAGTAAATACCTTATTTGCATGTGCAATTATGATATTATGTAATTTGTTGTTCTTAATTTTAGAACTTGAAAGTTTCAGGAACTAACAATTCTATACACAGAATATCTGATATGTTTGTAGAATATCCCCTGGGACCTGTCCCATCTATATCTTCATATGCTGACAAAGCAATAGGAAATACAGTTAGTGAAAGGAGAATAGGAAAACAGAAGAAAAAAACAAAAAAATCTCTCCAATGTGCTGTTATTTATGCTCTACTAGACTTGTGAAATTTTAAGCCAGTTCTTTCTTGTCCTTGCAGTATTCTGGTTTCCAGCAGTCAGCTGACAGGTGTTTCATTTGTGGTCACTTGATAATGGACATGGTAAGTGATAATTGCATTAGGAAAAAAAAAATCTTCCAGCTTTTTAGAGGAATACATCAAAAGCAAAATATATTAATATCCAGTACTGTGTGTTTTCATGTTAGCCTGCCTAGTGTGAGATTGGTGGGAGAAAGAAAATCCGCTAAGCCGGATGTTCATCCTTGCAGGGATGTCGAGCTGGCACCCAGCTGTGCGGCACAGAGCCTTTGCTCTGCCGGTTTTGTTGCAAGCTGAAAAGCAGAGCTGCCAGCTCCTTAATTCCCCCTTGGGGTTCCCTGGACTGTGCGTTTCTGCCTGTGCTTCCTGCTCAAAAGTGCAGTGGTTCTGCAGTGCTTTCTTGCTCAGGCTCCCTTGTTGAGCTTGTCTTTCTTGCAAGAACGCTGTGAGTTCCCAGGGAGCTCACAAATGAAGCTGCTGCCTTGGTGCTGTTTTTTTGTGTATGCCGGAAGGCACTGGGCTGATATTCTGGGGAGTGGGTTTGACCCAGAGTATGTGATTTGAGTCTCAGATGTGTCCAGGTCCTTGAAAACTGTTCAGTAGGTGTGTGGACATCCTGCCAAAGCAGGCAAGTCTCATTATTAGTCTACAACACAAACGTGCTCCAGGTGTGCCCCAAGTGGGTCACACAGCAAAAGGCTGTCTGAGCCTTTTTCCAGCATCAGGAAGTGTTCAGGTGTGGCTCATTTAGAGGGAGGTAAATGCATCATCGTGTAGCTGATGGTCTAAAACTATGGCCGAGGCAAAGAAGCAATGAATTTCTAGGTTTTTGAATGCTTATCTCTCATTATCTTAACTTTTCCAATATTAATGTTTCTAATGTAACCAGGCAAACTATTTCATACTTGGAAGTCTGACCACAACAATAACAGGCATGTAATTCCACCCATTATTTGGTGCTCCGAAGCCAACACTGAATTACAGATATTAAGTTGAATACAATTGCCATAGTCTGCGTTATTAAAAAGCCAGGCAACTGTGCACAGAGCTCCCAGAAATCTAAGAAGTTTTGGAAACCCAGATAAAATATTTCTTTCAGCCTCTCATGGAGAATGTAAAGAAACATTTCCTTTTGTTGGGGTGGAACGTCTTGCTGTCTGATTCTGCTAAGTAATCTCCACCTATTGGCTTCACAAATTACTTTCCCTCTTAAATTCTGTCACTTCTTCATAATGCTGAATACCTTGTCTGAGACTCTATAGTAAGAATTACTAAGAATTCTGTTCTTTGGAACCAGGTGTTATACATTGATTCCCTTGTATCCCTGTTAACTCATTCTTCAGATGAGGTACCTGAAAAAAGGCTCAGCGCTTCTCACGACTATGCCACACTGTGTGATGTTATGCTGTGAATGTATTATTTTCACCTTTAATGCCCACTTGTTCCTTCTTTTCTTGTCTCTTGGCTTATTGTAGATCCTGCAGGCTCTAGGGAAGTCCTATCATCCCGGCTGCTTCCGATGCGTGGTGTGCAACGAGTGCCTGGATGGCGTCCCGTTCACTGTAGATGCTGAGAACAAAATCTACTGTGTCAGGGACTACCACAAGTAAGGACAAAATAAACAGCAGAATGGATCCAATCCGATCCATTTCAGCCTTCAAGATAATTACGATGTATGAATTAGTAAAGCAGAGACAGGATGAGAAGCCAGAAGTGCAGGGATGGCACTGGACCTTAGAAATTCGTGATGTTTCTCCTTCCCATGCCAACAGCTTCCTGTGTAACTGTGAGGAAGTCGCTTCTCCTCGGGCCTTAGCTACCCCCTCTGCAAAGTGGTGATGATGTTTGTTGGTCTCACAGGCAAACTGAGATAGTCAAATAGCGCTCATAGTCCACTCAAAAGTAAAGACTGAGAATCCTCTCTGAAATCAGTGCAAGCTGCTTTTGACAAACTGCAGGGCTGAGTGACTTCTGAAGAGACAGGAATGTTACTAGAAATCACTGCCAAATACAAAATATTTTTTTTTAAGTCTAGCTCTAAGTTAAACAACTGATAAATTGACTTAAAATCACATGGCTTAAAACCCTTTAAATAGAAGGGTTGTGCTCTTAGCTGTTAGAGCTGCATACGTTTTGAGTGTCCAGTTGGCTTGCTGTGCTCCTCAGCTCATTTTCTAAGCAGGCAGAGTTTTGAAATGTTGCTTAAGAACCCTTTGGAATTGTGCTAAATTTTAAAATCCATTTGTGTGTCAGCATTGTTCAGAAAGGATATGCATTTCCTTGTAATTTCATTTACTATTTATCAATTATCCTATATTATTTTTATTATATTAAAAAAACTTAAGTAGCCTTGCAGTGTCTTTTCTCAGCATGATCCTGCCCCAGGGCAGGGGAAGCAGTTAGTCAGCTATTGTAATGGAGTTTTTGGAGGAGCAGTCCTGCTCATTTTCTCTCCATTCTGTCTTCTAAATCATCAAGTCATTTTTGCTTACTAACAACCAAGAATTTTTACAGTAATTTTCTTTTTCTTTAACTATTTCGATTAGAAGACTGTTTTTGCCTGACTAACAATCTGTGCTAACCCTTAGTTGCCTGGGAGAAAAAAAAGGGTCTTTTTTAGACCCTTTATAGCAACAGAGCTGTTTGCAAGGTTGATGCAGGACCTATTCAGAAAAGACTGGGCTCATTGACCAGTAGTCAGTACTGTTTCAGTCACAGGAGTATGTAAACAGCAAGCAGTCATGGGTCAAATGCAACATTCATTTGCGAATAGAAAGCTATTGTACTGAGGGCTTAAAAATCAAGGCAGCCCTGGAATCTTTTTTTTTTTTTTTTTTTTTTNTTTTTTTTTTTTTTTTTTTTTTTTTTTTTAATTTTATTTTTCCACATGAATTTCCTGAGGAAACACAAGGCCTACAAAGTCATCCTTCATATGCATCTATCTGTCCCTGTGTATATGCCCCATTCCACATTTATACAGAATGTGGAAAGAAGGACAGGCCCCCTGGGAGAAATACAGGAGCGTAGTCAGGGAATGCAGAGTTATGACGAGGAAAGCTAAGGCGCATTTGGAATGTAAGCTGGCGAGGGATGTTAAGAATAACAAGAAAAACTTTTTCAAATATATAAACAGGAAAAGGAAGACTAAGGGAAATGTGGGTCCCCTAGTGAACGGGATGGGCACCCTAGTTACGAACAACACAGAAAAAGCAGAGTTGCTGAACGCCTTCTTTGCTTCGGTGTTTACCAAGGGCAGCCCTTTAGAGTCCCTGGCCCTAGAGACGAGAGAAGGAGCTGGGAGAGAGGAAAACTTGCCCAGGGTAGAGGAAGATTGGGTTAGAGATTTCCTGAGGAACCTCAATACCCCCAAATCCATGGGCCCTGATGGCATGCACCCGAGCGTGCTGCGGGAGCTGGCAGATGTCGTAGCCAAGCCACTCTCCATCATCTTCGAAAGATCCTGGAGAACGGGGGAGGTGCCGGAGGACTGGAAGAAGGCCAATGTCACGCCAGTCTTCAAAAAAGGCAAGAAGGAGGATCCGGGCAACTACAGGCCAGTGAGCCTCACCTCTGTCCCCGGAAAAGTGATGGAACAGCTAGTGCTGGCCATTGTCTCCAGGCACATAGAGGACAAGAAGGTGCTCGGGACTAGTCAGCATGGATTCACAAAAGGGAAATCATGCTTGACTAACCTGATAGCCTTCTATGATGGGATAACCAGCTGGATAGATGAGGGGAGAGCGGTGGATGTCATCTATCTTGACTTCACCAAGGCTTTTGACACCGTCCCTCACAACATCCTCCTAGACAAGCTCTGGAGGTGTGGGATTGATGAGTGGACGGTGAGGTGGATTGGCAACTGGCTACATGGCAGAGCTCAGAGAGTGATAGTCAGTGGTGCGGAGTCCAGTTGGAGGCCTGTGTTGAGCGGTGTCCCCCAGGGGTCAGTCCTTGGTCCAGTCCTGTTCAATTTGTTCATCAATGACCTGGATGAAGGCACAGAGTGCTCCCTCAGCAAGTTTGCAGATGATACGAAGCTGGGAGGAGCAGCTGACACGCCAGAGGGCTGTGCTGCCATCCAGAGGGACCTGGACAGACTGAACAACTGGGCGGTGAGAAACCTCATGAAATTCAACCAGGCCAAGTGCACGGTCCTACACCTGGGGAGAAACAACCCTAGACATCAGTACAGGCTGGGGACCGATCTACTGGAGAGTAGCTCTGCTGAGAGAGACCTGGGCGTCATGGTGGACGACAGGTTGACCATGAGGCAGCAGTGTGCCCTCGTGGCCAAGAAGGCCAATGGGATCCTGGGGTGCATTAAGAGGAGCGTCTCCAGCAGGTCGAGGGAGGTGATTCTACCCCTCTACTCAGCCCTGGTGAGGCCACATCTGGAGTACTGTGTCCAGTTCTGGGCCCCCCAGTACAAGAGGGATGTGGAGCTGCTGGAGAGAGTCCAGCGCAGGGCCACGAGGATGGTCAGGGGCCTGGAACATCTGCCCTATGAGGAAAGGCTGAGGGAGCTGGGCCTGTTCAGCCTGGAGAAGAGAAGGCTGAGAGGGGATCTAATTAGTGTCTATAAGTACCTCAAGGGAGGCAGTGAGGAGGATGGGGCCGGCCTCTTTTCAGTAGTGGCCAGTGGCAGAACAAGAGGAAATGGCCACAAACTGAAACACCAAAAGTTCCACAGGAACTTAAGGAAAAATTTTTTGACAGTGAGGGTGACAGAGCACTGGAACAGGCTGCCCAGAGAGGTTGTGGAGTCTCCTTCTCTGGAGATCTTCAAGACCCGCTTGGATGCAGCCCTGTGCCACGTGCTCTAGGTGGCCCTGCGTGTGCAGGGGGGTTGGACTAGATGACCTCTAGAGGTCCCTTCCAACCTTAGGCATTCTATGATTCTATGATTCCTTTATTTCCCCCCACAGTAAATTTAATCGGAGACAAATATGGTGATGTTCAATGAATCCTAAAATAAAATTGTGTTTGGGGGATGAAAAGTTATCCTGTGCGTGTTACAGATGCAGATACCTTTCATCTTATCACTAAGAGCAAATGAGTTTTTTCCCTAATGCTGATCTGTAACTTGCCGTCTATTTCTCATTGCTTTTCTAGAGTTTTAGCTCCAAAATGTGCAGCGTGTGGACTCCCCATTCTGCCCTCTGAGGTGAGAGCCTTTTATTTCTTACTCCCCATGGGTGACAGGCGCGTGCTGGAGGTCTGGCGCTCCGTCACACTCGACCCTGTGTCAAGCCAGAGGTCCTTGTGCTTGCAGAGAGATGACAGCTTCCTCCAGACTGCAGCCGTTTGGCCCTGTGATGGAGATGTGACCCTCCTTTTCTTGATAATGCTCCTTATTACCCCTGAGCCAGGCTGCTTTTCTTCATCTCCTGCAAGGTCATGCTGCTTTTAGTGTTATGCTGGAATATCTTCCCTTCATGGCAATAAAAGCTGGTGGTGCTCAGGAAGGTCCTTTTGTGACCCCTCTGTGACTGACTCATTTTAGTACTTGCAGGAGCTGCACCTTTGGCAAAACCAATTTAAAATGCCGAGAAAATTGATATATTGACATTACTAAATCATTAACAAATAATCTGGGATAGATGTGACATTTCTGATGTTAAACTGTAGAGTATATCTTTAGTCAGTCAGTGATGGAGCTTTAATGTTAAAGTAACTGCAGGTGGCAGGATTTATTTGTGGTTTCCACCCAGCAGCCCAAATGCATTTGTTCAACGTTCCCATTATTGCAGGAAGCGATCTGCAGAGCCTGATCCTCCTGTAATCCTCCGGCTTTCTAATTTCTCTTCTGCTTGCATGTTCACAGGGCTCTGACGAGACCATTCGGGTTGTGTCCATGGACAAGGATTACCACGTGGAATGCTACCACTGCGAGGTAGGTCAGCAGCTTTCTGAGGAAATGGGCACTTAATAACCAGAGCTAATGTTATTTTGGAAATTAAATTTCTTTTTGCCCAATGCAGTAGCTGAGCAATTCAGGGCTTGCATGGTGAGAGCCTTACTGTCTGTTAGCAATGCCAGAGAAAACTCCAGTTTGAGGACAAAAGCTTTTCCAAAGTGTGTATAAACTATGATTTCATTTGCTCTCCATAACATTATGGGCAAAAATTAATTACTGCCCTTAAAACGTGGCAGTTTACTTGTTAGAGAAGGAAATGTGGTGAATTAATAAGATTCTAGTGCTGCTTTTTAGAAACCTTGAGCTCCAGATCACATTAATGTATCTGGTTTCCGAGTCAGATTGTTCAAAAATGCTAAGGTATTGACTGATCCTATCCGGTGTAAGTTTCCTTCACTCTCATGGAAATTTGTGGGCAGGAGGAGGAGAAAGTTATATCTGCAGAAAAAAATCCCAAGAAATACCAGCTTCAAACATTGAATTAGTGTCTGTGCGGGGGTTTCCAGTGAGCCTTCTGTGCCTGGGCATAAAGATAAATAGATGTTCTCCATCCCTGTGCTCATAATGCAGTGAAAGGAGGTGCTGACTCAAGGCTCAAATTCTACCCGAAAGCAAAATGTGAACACATTTAAAATGCATAGAGGTGCAACTCACCATGAAATAAAACCTACTAATTAAAAGTACTTACATTCCTATCACGCTGCCCTTCAAAATGTCTGTGACAGGTATGTTCCTTCTCGTGACAAGTACAAGTACTCAGGACTTAGAGAACACTGCTGGCCAGGTGGTGTCCCTCCTTGTCACAGGAACATCCTGATGGGAACCAGACCTCGCATAGCACTGGAAGGTAAAGCCATGTTACAGTAATTTGTACGGGCTGTCTTTGCAGGACTGTGGCATGGAACTCAACGATGAGGACGGGCATCGCTGCTACCCACTAGATGAACATTTGCTGTGTCACTCCTGTCATCTGAAACACATAGAGAACGGCACGACCCCAGCGGCCGGGTACCAGCACCACTACTAGCCAGTGAGGCTGATGCCCAAAAGCCTGGACAGAAGTCCTGTTACATGATCTCCCTCTTTCCTCCTTCAGATGATTTCCTGTGCATGTTTTTCTCCCATCAACAGTTTTCCTGTAAAAGGATAGAAGACTTTTTCTTTTTCCTGGATTCCCAGAGTTTGTAGGCTTGAGAGTTCCAGCTGTATCAAAATATTATCTACCTGACCAAGAATGCGGCATGTTATCCAAACTGATGGGTTTACTTTTACGTGCCTTTCTCTGCTCTCCAGAGATTCTTTCCTGGCTCATTTTGAAAAATTCTTCGGTAAAAGCACAAGTAGCTGCCGTGTCTCTGAACTCAGATCCTGCTGTGCACAACTAGAAAGCCCGAGGCCAGCCAGCCTGCCTGCCTGCTGAGAACATTCCTTCAGTCTACCAAGTGTTTTCCGACCAGCACCTTTCATCAAATTCATCAAGGATATCAACTTATTAATACCAATTCTTAGGCAGTCTCTCTCCCTCTTTTTAATTCTTTAGGAAAAGAAAAGAAAGAGTTCTGTCCAAAATAGCCTGCTCGAGCCTTTAGTTCATGCTCAGGACTCTGATACCAGTCTGGCTTTGAAAGGCACCAGCTCTCCAAGCACAGGCCAGGCACAGAGGCTGGCAGCCTGTTTCAAACACAACAAAAAACTGGAACGACCTACACTAAGCTACCGCAGTGACTTTGGGCCTAGGCTTGTGTGTCACCGTGATATGCGGGGGCCAGTCTGCTGTATTGGAGTCTGAATAGCATATTAGCTTTGGAAAGGCCTGGATGTTGGAAGTGTGAACGCTGGGGAAATCCATCTCTGTCCTTGCTTGCAGAATCACTTTGGAAAAAATCTCCCTGCGCACAGACGTTTGCCTGAGCTTTCCCCATTTTATCCCAACTCAGTGCTCAGCCTGGCTGCTCCTTTGCAGGATGTTTACCCAACACAAATCCATTTCGTAACGGTGCTTATTTAGAGCCCTGGGAACAAACTCGAAATGATGACGAAGGCCTTTGTTATACAGGGATTTGGAGCCCAGCTCCAAAACCTCCATTCAAATGAGTCCAGTCATTGGTATAAACAGATTTGCTCACATGAACCATAGCAGCTTATCTGAGCAAAGGGGATGGGGAGTTTGGCCCTTATTTCCTCTTCTGTAGAGGAAAGCAGAAAGGCAGATTATTTCCCATTTTGAAGCCCCTTGCTTTATAGCTGGAGAAACCTGCTCCCACAGTATGTGTTACATGTATGGTTGATGTACCTGCAGTCCTTGTTCTGTACCAGTGCTATGCAGACCCTCATATACCGGTACCAAGTTTTTATTTAAGTAGAAGCTCTTATTTTTAATCCTCAGATGCAATATGGGGTCTTACTTGCCCTTCTCAGCATGTATTTTGTGGAACACTAGTTAAATGCTCTTGTGTCCCTGCTAAGAAAAAATCAGCATGAGTACCCCCAAACAGACATCTTTCCCTGCAGTGTGATTGTAGCTGGGAAGGTGATTGAACTTCATGCCAAGCAGCCAAATTCAAGCTCACGTGCTCACATGGAGCACCTTTAGTTCCCATAGCAGTCCTTCAGGACTCGATGCTTGACCTGGCATGTTGTTTACTGTGAAATGGTAAAGTCTGGCCCACACTTGAAGACCAATATGGGTTAGTGCTTCTTTCCGTTCCCTCTCTCTCTTTTTTTTTTTTTTTTTTTTTTTTTCCCCTCCAGCTGGTGCTGCCCTTGCAGGTCAGAAAGGGCCCTGTCTTGCAGAGTGTGTCTTAGGGGCTGCTTCACCCCCTCTGAGCTGGGACGAGGCCCAGGTGCAGACCTGTATTTCACATCTGTCACCATCAGGAGTTGTGACCTGGCTAGCCGTGACTTGCCTTTGGCTTGGCAAACAAACTGCATTTCTAGCCACCTCAGCAATCCTTCTGCGCTCTCCTTACTGCAAGTGCGAGGTGCAGCAAGCAGCCTGACTCCTGTGGTGCTACCAAATGTAGGCCCAGGAGAAGCTTGACCCAGCTGTGGTTTTTAGGATGGTCTCAAGGTACCAAGGTGAGAAATAACGCCAGCTCCGTGCTACCTAGTGAATAATCCAGCTGTTCTTTGGCTGGTGAATCCTCACTAAACTTTCTTTGGTAACAAAGACAGTGCATGAGTGTGCTGTGAAAGGGGCTTCTGGAAGGGAGCTTGAAGCAGCACTCTTGGTGGGATGCTCTGTCCTTGATCACTTGGCTGTGGCACGGCTGAAGCTGTTGCCAGCCCTTTGAGAGCACAGAAAACACCAACGGGACTGATGCTCTCGTGAACAGGAGGATCTCTGTTGCCTTAGGGCAGTGTCTAAGGCAGGAGCAGCACCAGGGCTAAGGAAGAGCTGCTCTCACAAGGAAGCTGCTCACAGGAGGTTATGAGTGTACGTGGAAAACCTGCTGGTAACACCCAAGTACAGCACAGCTTAATATGTAGGTACCAGCTTTTAACACTGAGTTTTAGTCTACAGTTTCACTTTTACAGGCTCCCCCCACTCAAAGAGGCAGGAAAGAAGCGGGGGAGGCTGGAGTTTTTCCCTTGTGGAAAGCCCCAGCTGGCCGGCGTGCTCGGAGCTGCCGTGCAGGAGGGCCCTGGGCACAAGCGGAAAGTTGGGCCTCGGCTTTCATGGGGTGTCTGGTTACTCATCTCGGCCGTCCTGCAGCGCTCAGCGCTGGGCAGAGGGAGGGCTGCCCTACTTCCAGTTCTGATGTCCCGGATAAATTATTAAGGCAAAGGGAATGCTCTCTGTGCAGTGCGTTCCCTGAGAGCTAGGGATGACAGTGTGGAGCCCTCAAGAGATGGAGCCGTCTGACGTGGGGGCTTTGAAGCCAGAGCGTCTGCCGCTTTGCTTGCCTGCGCGCTGCCTTGCCTCACGTTGTAACCTCTGCAGCTTTTATCTTTGGGAGCTTCAGTTAATTCAAGCTTATCATCCCTGTCCTTTGCAGGCAGGTGGCTCCTCAGCTGCTCTGATGTCTGTCCCTAGCTGACCTGCTCCCTGACACACATGGAGGTGACTGCACAGTGCAGCCCCCTCCGGCTTCTCTGCTGCAGAGCACCAAGGCAGAGCCAGTCCTTGTCACGCTCAGCTCCACAGGGCAGCTCAGAGCAGGGCCAGTTTAAAGCCTCTTCTCCAGAAGAACATGAGGAAATGTGTGTCAAACTCTGCCCATCGCCCGAATCGGACAGGTTGCTCCCTGCTCTTCACGTGAACTTCATTGTCTTTTATTCATTGGGATAGGAAAACCTGTCAGACACTCTGAAATGCTGGGCTGGTCTTTGTTTCCCAGACCAGCCTGCTCTTTGAGTTGTTTCAGAGTGAGGGATGCTTGGAAGTCCCACAGGGGTGGTAGTGAGTAACTCACATGCAAATACTTACTCAAATGAGTTTCCTGAGGCTTGCTTTGAGGAACCAGAGTTTATAGGGTTTGGGTTCAGATCATGCTGTTAATCTTCTATTGCTTAGAGCATGGGTGTTCATTTAAATAGGGATCTTTGCTTAAAAGCCAGAAGGAAAACTTCAGCTATACAAAAAGCAGATATTTTTGTGTATTTTCAAGTATACAAAGTGCCTAGGGTCAAAACATTTTCACAAAACTGCTTTGATGTTAAACACGGGGAATAGCTTTTTAAAACACCTAGGAGAGGTGTGTGTGGTGAGCCAAGGGTCTTAAAGCTCTTCACTTTCTCAGTCATTTGAGGGCTTTTAAAGTATTTTCCTGATCTGTCAGTGGTTAAATGATTTTTGTAACTTTTTAGAAAGTGAATAGCACCTGGGTCTGGAAACTCTGGGATTGCATCAGCAGCCAGGTTTGTTATGGCAGATTTGAAGCAGTGAGAGTTGGTCTGCGTCAGGTTAGTGGCTTGAAAAGAAAGGCTCTCTTCGGCTGTCAGAAAAAGAGTAAATATTTTCCTGTACTTTCTCCCTGTGATGCCTTTTAGTACCGGGCAAATATTCAATGAGTTTCAATATTTACTGTCTTCTAGGTCTGTTTCTAATAGCTGGTGAGATGGCTGCCTCTCCCTCCCATGAGTTCACAGCCCTGGGGGAGAAATGAGTCTCTTTTTAATTTAACAGTTTTACTCCCTGTTTTTCATTGTTTGTGTTTCTCTGGAAATTTTGACACTTCATTATTTTAGCAACAACAAAACTGTGTCCTGACTTAAAGAAAAATTGCCAGTGCATCTTTGCCTAAGTATGTTGGCCTCAGCCTCCAAACTAGCCTGTTGTGGGTCGGCTTGGCAGCAGTTTTGTGCTCTGGCTTTGCTTCTGTTGCTGAGAAGATCACGCGAAGGACCCTGCGTTTCACTTCAAGCGCATGGGCAGGCCCACGGAAGCCCATAAAGCTGTGCACACAGACGAAAGTAAATACGTGACTAAGTCCGTGCGGCATCAACTCCAGAGCTGCTTTTATTACAGAAAAGATAGATACACGCGGGGATAAATCCGCTACAGTGCGGTCGTTGCTGTGAAGTCATCACTGAACCAGACTGATGATTTTTGTTCAGTAATCAGACTTGGGCGTCGAAGCAGTGGGGGCACGTGGGGAAAGAACAATGTGATGTTAATACGGAGGCTGTAGGGCAGAGAGGACGGGTGGCTGATGTGACGCGAGCTGCCCGGCTGCCGACGGCAGGCGCCTCGAGACGCGGGCTGCGAGGGGCAGTGAGGAGCAGCCCCCGGCCGGCAACGCCCTGCCTCTGCAGCCCTGAAACCTCCCTGAAGTCGGCACCCAAGGCCGGGCAAGTGATGGGTCAAACGTGTGTCCCCTTCCCTCCTCCTTCCAAGAGTCCCAGTGTCACTGGGAGAAGACCGGGGGGGTTTTGCATCTCCCATTGCAGAGCATCCTGTGCACGCGTGTTTCTTTTCAGTTCCCGCGTCCTGCTGCTTGCCGCTTCCAGCTGTGCGGTGGTTTTACACATACGTAACGAAGCCAAGCGGGTGGATTGGATTTCTTCCTGCCATGCGAGAGCTGCCTGCTGCGTCCAAGGAGAGCGATAAAACCCCCGGGGGGCCCTGCTTTCGCACAGGGCGCCCAGTGAGACGGAGCAATCCCCGCCGTGAGGAGGCAGGCGCCGCGCGGCCCTGGTGCTGCCCATGCCCGGCGAGGGCCACGGTGCGGCCTGCAGGCGGTGCCGGTGCCGCCGCCGTGCCCAGCGCAGCCGGTCTGCGCTGCCCGCGTGTGGCCAGGGCGCCCGGGCGACACTCTACGGTACTGGTTTTTATTTGTCGTTTCCTTAAGAGCTCGGCTCCGCCAGGGAGTGTTCTAGACTTGCCGCTGGTGTAGCTAAGCGTGGCCGTGTGGCAATACGGCCCTCTTCTTTCCCGCGCTGTTGGGTATTTATACAGAGTGACGGCCTGTAGCGACGGTGACGCACCCGGCCTGTTGTGACTCCTGTGATTAAAGACGGTGCAGCAAAGCGCTTCCCGTGTCCAGTCTTTGCTCACGCGGCGATGGCCACGTCGGTCACCTCCAGCACCCTTGGCAGGGCAGCAGGGCCAAGGCCTGGGGGCTGGTGCTGTACGGGGCGTTTTCCCTGCACTGCTGGTGGGAATGGCTGAGCAGAGCATGGAGCACCTGGATGTGGGCTCTGCAGGGTGGGTGGAGGCATCCATGGGGCTGGGAGGAGGCTGCTCCCCCCCCCAACCCCCCGCCCGGGAGGATTGGGCAGGCTGGGGTGGCAGTGGGGGCTGCTCGGACATGGGTAGGGACGAGGGCGCTGCGACTGCCCCTTCCCTGGACGCTCGCAAGGACTCCGGGTGCCACAGGGTTGGTGCGAGTCCTTGGATCCTTCCCTCTCATGAAGTCGTGTCACCTGCAAGCCCCCAGAACTGCCTCCGCAGCAGGAGCTGCTGCCCCTGGGCAGCCCCGAGGCGCCGCAACGCGGGGAGGCCGTGCAGAGGCGGCGGCAGTGAGGCTGGGTAGGAAAAATGTTCGGAGGCTGCCGCGAGTCGTGGAGGAGGAGACGAGAACGGGGAGAAAAAAAACGAGCAGCCGAGCCAGCCAGGAGTCGAACCTAGAATCTTCTGATCCGTAGTCAGACGCATTATCCATTGCGCCACTGGCCCTGCTCGAGCAAGCCTCTCCTGCCGCGCCTCTTCACTGCTTGCTCCGCCCGCGCGGGGATGGTGCCAGCCGGGGCAGCCAATCCGCGGGCACCCCGGCCGCCCCGGCGCCCCGCCTCCCTGGAGGCGAGCGCGTCACCCCCGCGCCGCGGGGGCGGGGCCCGAGTGCGGACGCGCAGCCAATGGCGGAGCCGGGTTTCCGCGGCGGCCCCTCCTCCTCCGCTCCATAGGCGGTGCCCAGCGCTGTCGCTCTCGCTCGCGCTTGATGTGCGCGAGGAGGTTTGTCCTGCGCGGGGAGCCGTCCCGCAGGGCCGGGCCGGGCGGAGGGCGCCTCAGAGCGGCGGGGCCGAGCGAGACGCGGAGCGGCGCCCGCAGCGCCCG
>VWPW01000904.1:39546-66251 GCA_013389825.1 Crypturellus undulatus | reverse complement strand
TGGAAGGGGCGGGGGGCGGCGGCTCTGTCACTGCCGTGACCCGCCCGGCCCGAGGGGCGGTGGCCGTTGGGGCGGCCGTTGGCGCGGCCGGGCTGCTGCCTCGTGCCGCTTCCTGGGTCGGCGCCGAGGGCCGGGCCGCGGCGCTGCCCACGCGACAGGGAGGGCGGAGGGAGGACTTTGGCTCCGGGCGCGCTTCCTCACTCTCCGCGTCCTTTGCCTTTATTTTTTTCTTTCTCTTTTTTATTATAAGGTATTTAACTTTCTTAGAAAATCGGCTGCTGATGCATAAAGCTTCGAACCCTGCATGTTGCAGTGCTGCCTGCCAGCAGAAGGCTTTTTAAGGGTACTTGCCTGTCAGTGTCTAGTTGTAATTTTTATGCCGGTCAGTCAGATCTCATCAACATAAATAATTCTGGAGGCTCCCCTGCATCATGCCCAACATGACTCTTCTATGAGCTCTTCTAATCTTCCGGGAGTTTTATTGGCTTTTTTTTTTTTCTTTCTTTCTTTTTTGGTTTTGCTACCTTAGTATAAAACTAGCATTTTTAGGAGAGAACCCAACTCACTAAAAATGCATATCCCAGATACTGCTCGATGGCTTTTATACAGCAAAGGAAATTGCATAAGCAACACAGTACTAGGGTAAAACCAAAAAGGTGCTTTCTTTACAGGCTTTCTTCTGGGAGGGGAGGGAGGGAAAGTCCTCTGGCTATGAAACTGTTCATGTTGTTCAGGGCTATTCTAAGCCAGTGTCCTTGTGTGTCCTAAAGGTGTTTTTGTGCTTTCCACCTCCAAATACAAGCGTGAAACTCCATAATTGATGCCATTTTGAGACATCAGCATCTGATAGTGGTTTTTAAGCCTGTAACTAGTACTGTGTTAAATTTCATTCAACACTTGTGGGTTTTTTTTTGTTTTGGAGAAAACATGGATTTTTTTTTTTTTTTAGATATCTATATAAGCAGGCTGTCATAAAGCTGTTATCTGCCTAGTGATTGCTGGGCTTCTTATTTTGATTAGTAGCTATGTGAGGGTGTACAAACAGTGGAGGCAATTGAGTGTTACTGACAGCTAAGGATGGCTGAGAGGTTCTTGCCTACTAGGCAGATACTTTCCTTGTCACGTAAAACGTATCAGTTGCTCTTTAAGCTGAACTTGTGGTCCTTGTGGTCTCCTGCAGGAAGGAGGAGGTTGTGGGAGTGGTATGGGCTGTGTGTGTGCCTCCTTGCAGCAAGAGGGCTTGGGAACTCCTGTCACCCTCACAAATAGCTAATGACCTGGTAGATGGCAGCGAAGCTGAGCAATCCAATTAATCTGGGAAAAACTGATTGTCCAAGCTCTCTGCAGAATAGAGAAACTTGGCTGCTGGTTTTGCTTGCTAGAGATTATTTTTGCTTCTTATTTGAGTGCCAAAGACCTTATCTTGCAGATACTGCAGCCTTCCAGCTATCCTGTGACACTTTGACACTAGCTGTGCTTCAAACCTAACTCCCATCTCCTATTGTAGCACTCGCATTGTGAGAAAGTACAGATCAAGCATTATCAGCTGCTGGATGTAAACTTGTTTTTATTACTATTCATTTATTTATTAATAAAAATTTTCAGGGTTTGAACACCTGGTCTGCTTAGTCCAAGTGCCTTCCATGATGAATTTGGGCCCTTTGGCTGAAGAGGGCATAACTTAGGCAGTAAATCACTTGCCATCTAAAGTAACTGGAAATACTTACCACTAAAGTATGTCTTTTAATGATGACCATCTCTTAAATTATGTTTCCAATACTTAAATTATTTAACATGAGATTGTAATTCCATTCGCCTCTGTGCATCAACTGTTACTCCGTGGGAAATATTCCAGCTCCTTGAGCTCTTTCTGCTCAAGGAGTAGTATTTACTGTAGGTGTAAAATTAGAGCACCTGCTCACCTAGAAAATCTGGAATCTCTGGAGTGTTGAAATGCAGTGTTAGTGCTGTTACTTAACGCCCAGCTGGGGCTGGTGCATATGCTGATGTGTCTCCTCTATCTTGCTCTAGACCACTCTGGTATCTTGAGCTCTGCAAACGTGTGGCTCTGCAGCACAGTATGTGTGGTTTTGGTCTGCTTTATTGCAGTACTCAGAGGCTGGCGTCAAAGAGCTTCCTGTATCCGAGTAATGTTAAGTATTTGTGGCAAAATAATCAATTTCTGAAGTAAGATTTGGCTGTTGAGGTCTATAAGCCTTAAGAGCTATTGAGTGAAGTACTATCTTTAGTTGCTATTAGAGTATGATGGTTTCCCTTCCATCTGAAAATAGGATTTTTTTTTTTTAAACATTTTTTGTAAGATCAGCCTAATGAAAGCGTGGGATGCAGCTCTGCTTCATCTTCATAATGTGCAATGTTATTTTATAACTAAAGCAAACTTCAGAATAAATATATAAGCTGGCTAGGGGTATCTTGCTCAACTTTAAACAAACAAAGCTGAGACTATAACTGGTCTAAGCAAACAATGTGTGTGGAGTGGGATTGTCCTTTTTGTTTTGTTTTTTTTTTCTCCTCTTTGGCTATCTTGATTTTTCATTTATGTCAGAAATCAATGTGGATTGTTTTTGTTGTTGTTTTGCTGTTGTTTTTTGTTTCATTAAAATGATCTTGTTACTTGAATTATTAAATGTGATAGCTCTTCCTATTATGATTAAAGAAAAGGAGATCCTTGAAAGATAGTTTTTTTAAAAAAAAGAAAATATTAGAAAATCATAAGCTTTAACACACAAGTTCTGAGGTGGCAAGACTTCCTATGTTCACTTCCATTCCAGCCCAGGAATATAGAGAAACCTGAATTTCATGATTATGGACAAGGAACTGTTAGTAGTATAAACAACTACTAAGAAAATCACATGACAAAGCTGTGAAACTCCTTCCTTTATTTTCAAAGTGCCTTTGTTTTAATAGGAACCCCCAGTAAGTTTGGGGGAAAAAGTATTCTTGTCATAGGACGCACGCTGTGCAGATGTGTCATACTTTCTAAAAATGCTAGAAACGTCCTACATGGGAAGCAGGACTTGAGGCAGGACTCTTACTGCAGCACTAGATGTACTCCCATATGTCAGTGCCTGGAGTGATTCACAAGAGTGCTTGAACTAGGGGATTAAACCAAAAGGCCTAATTTTAGTAGCAATTTTGCTGAGTATTCTTTTTGCCTCGGGGGCAAAACTGTTGAAGATACCTTCTAATTGTAACCTCTGTGCACTCTTTTTATATAGATTTTGTTTTTAACTGCTTCTTCAGAAGCATAAGCTGAAAGAATGAAAAAGAACCACTTACTGAAATACAAATACATATATATATATATATATATACACACACACAGTTCAGACTAGTGCCAGATGTCTAACTGTCTTCATTTCCTTCTGAGTCTTCTTTAAATCACTTGCAGATACTTGCATTCAACTTTAAGAACTATATCTGAGTCAGTTGGCAACTATCTATAGGCTTCTAAGAGGAGAGGTTTTTTTATTTATTTTTATTTTTTTATGAGCTGCAAGTTACCCTTAGTATATGAAATGTCGCATCCAAAAAGTTCACGTCTAGTGCCTTTCCTCTTCTAAAGTATCCTAAGTTATTCTATTGGTGATAAATATTTTCATTTATTTCTCTTTATCAACACTGAGAAGTAGCCCATAATAGCGGTGATCTTTTTTTTTTTTTTTTTTTAACTTAACTAAATGTGAGGAACTCTAATTTGTGCAGGTTTTCTGTTCTGATAAGCCGTGCTGGAAGCAGGTATTGTTGGGAAAAGTTCTGGAT
This sequence comes from Crypturellus undulatus, assembly GCA_013389825.1. NCBI lineage: Eukaryota > Metazoa > Chordata > Aves > Tinamiformes > Tinamidae > Crypturellus > Crypturellus undulatus. The sequence goes on along the minus strand of VWPW01000904.1, from coordinate 62,468 downwards.
GTTTGATTCGTTAAAGGCAGCAGTAACAGCATAGCTGAGAAGAATGCAGGCTTGAACATGAAATAGTTAAACATGAGTTTGAATATAGTGCATATTGGTATATGAGAGCTAACTTCTAGAGAACTCTCAAGTGGTCTTATTTTTTGATGTAATCTAGCATTTGGACTTTTCATCTATTCCCTATTCCAGTAAAAACAGAATCATTTTGACCATAAATTCCCAATGACTGAATGATTCCTCTTTGATCAGTTTAACATCTTGTGATGTGTGCTTATCTTAAAGCTGAGAGTGTTTTTATACACCAGTACAATACTTCTGTACTTGGTTCTGAATGGAGTGAAGAGAGAACCAGCACTCTTGCAAGAACTACCCATCTTCCCTCTTGGAAAGAGAAATCAGACTTGATCATCCTAATTAAAGCAAACTTAAGATTGGAAGGGGCAACTCAATGAACATGAGACTACAAGCTTAGTTTTGTAGTTGATAAGTCTTTAAATCAACTTTTGAACTGAAGCTTCCTGCATTCTTGGCCTCTTCCTCAACCAAAATTTATTCGAGAGAACCTGTAAGTATTTAGACAAAGGAAGCAAGGCCTAAGAAGGCAAAGAAATTTTTAAAGAGCTTTACTCCATTTTTCAGTTTAATTTTATTTTTTTAAGCAAGGATTTAATTATTTTGCAAACGTTGGGCTTTTCAACTTGCTGTGATATGAGATAGCATCTAGAGATTTTTTTTCATTGTGATTCCAACTTAGAAGTACTTGCTTACATTCCTTCAGCTTCTTTGCCTGGCACCCTGTTTTCTGCACTTCATCAAAACCAGAAGTAAGAAAATCATGGCTTTTTTTTTTTTTTTTTTTAAGCTTGGGTGTTAAAGGAACTTCATGTTTGTGTTTCTTACTCCAGTGTTTTTAGTTTAGAATACAATGGACTTTAATCTTTCACGTATAAATATGAAGTGCCTAGAATGGTATCATGAGAGGTGCATACCATTGGTATATATTGTCCATTTTAGAACAGATAGACTAGTTTTCCTATGAAGAAATTGGGTAGCTGTTCCTTGGATACTTCAGATTGCTCTGCAGTTTGCTTTTATTTTTCTCCAGTTAAGCACTTGGTCTTCTCTGGCTTTTCTCCAGTTGCCCAGAGGGGTTATAAAATCCCAATCCTTGAGGACGGTCAAAACATGAGAAACATGATTTATTTTTCAAGTTGGGTTTAGTGTGTGTGTTTGTTTATGGTGTGGGGTTGTGGTTTTTTGGGTGGGTTTTTTTTTTTCTTTTTTTGGAGGGTAAGGAAGGCTGGAGCTGTTAGGAGCCCTTTTAGATCCCTTTCAGAGGTCCCCTCTGACTTAAATTATTCAGTGATTCTACTTCAGTGAACTAATTTAGAGAGAAATACAAAAACGTTTTAAAAATGCAAGAGCTGTGTAAGGAGAAGGAGCCTAAAAATATCTCCTATCCTTTAGAAAGAGTAACATGCCTAAAACTGTTACTTACCCCCTAGCCTAGCCAAGCCTTCAAGTGAGGAAAATCTCTGGGTAGTTGGGACCACTCTTTTTAAGCGTTTTATATGTGCGGTAACAAGCTAGTTCTACAGAGCAACTGTATAAGTTGCACAAGTATGACTTGGTCAGATTCTTGTTAGTACCTCAACTAGCATATTTTTAATAAAGGACACTTATGAAAACTGCTTTATTTTACAGTCAATGTTGTACTGTGTACAGTTTTTCTGAGGGAAGATGGTTATGAAGTCTGAACAAGATGTCAGTGTTGGCCTGATATGTTAGGTGATGTGGACAGGCATAGTCAACAACTCTGGGAAATGGTAGTGTTGAGACATGTGCTTCAGTAAATTTGTGCCTTAAAACATTCTCTAAAGTGAAGCAGATGTTTTCATCCCTTCAAATCTCTTTTAGAGGGGAGAGGAGGGGAAAAAAAAGACTTGCATCTGGAATGTGATTCCTAATTTCTGATGTATAAGTGTGGATTTGATTTAAAAAAAGGCTATCAACTTGATTTTTGGTTTATTGAACTTCTGAGGTGATTTTTTCAAACTTACATGCGTTACCAGGTGTGCTTCACTGCATCATTAAATGCTCATTTTAAAGGAAATAGTCTATATGTGAATTCAGTGTCGTGTCCTTTTTTCCAGGGTTCTAAACAAGCTTTAGGATTATTAAGACAACTGCGGACATTACAATAACTGATTGGTTTCATTGGTTCTATTATGCCCTGTCCCAGTCACTGGCTGTGGAGTAGGAACCTAGTGAGAATGGTTTTTAGAGCCCAAGTGAGGTTTAAAATTGATTACTTTATCTGCAGCTGCTAAAGAACCTAAATATAAAACAATAAATCAAAAGTAAGTGTGGCTAATTTTTTTTTCTCTCCTATATGTTCTGTTACAGGCATGTCACACCAGAGAAATTCTATGTGGAAGCTTGTGATGACGGAGCTGATGATGTGCTTGCTATTGACCGAGTCTCCACCGAAGTCACTCTAACAGGTACTCTGCTCCTCCAAGATAGGCTTCTTCATCTACTATTTTATTCCAGGCATTCCTATAAGTTCTTCAAAAGGCAAGATTGGTGTTAAGATAGAGAAGTTGGTTTCTTGAATTACTGTTTCTTTTTAAAATAGTGCTTTGTGTTTAATATGGCAAAGGCTTATTTGGAATGCTTTTCATTGTAGAATTGATGCTGTGGGTAAGAAGGGGGATTTTGCTTGCCTGTGGCTTGACCAGCTCGCTGTGTGATAGTTTTATGACAGTCATAGAAGAAACATTCAGACTTTTTTGTTTCTTTTCAGTTAAGAAAGATATTCCCCCTTCAGCTGTTACAAGGCCTATATATGGTATTTTGGGTACAATCCGATTGGTAGCAGGTAAGGAAAGCAAACCTCTTCTTTAAAACTATTTAAGCAAAATATATTGCTAGAGAATTTAAAACCAAAAATAGTCTGTGCGGGGTACCTGAGATTTGTGCTTTGTTCAGTTTGATCATTTTATAGACTTCCTTTGTGGCTGCTACAGGATGGAGATATCAAAACACAGTTAATCATGGATGTTCATGTCCGTCATAAGCATATTCAAAGGTGGAGTAAATCCTCAGCTTGTTAGGTTTTAAAGAACGTGTTTCAAATGCGCACAGAGACCTTAATCTACTTGCTTTTTAACTTAGCTGCAGGATTTGCTGTAACATGGAAGTGTTGGGTTTTTTGACCTCAAATCAATAATGCTGATATACAAATATCCAGGAGAAGCAGTATGATAGACCAGTGCATGCAGCCCTTTAAGTAACAGCTGTGTTAGAATGATTCTCCCAGTATGGAGTAAATTCAACACTTGAAAAGAAAAGGACAAACCAAATCCTAGCTTTTAGGGAGTTACAAGGTGAGACAAGAACAAACTGTCCACTCTTTAAAATATTGCATAGTGATGTCGGAATTGAATGTGATTAGGCATTGCCACAGTTAAACCTGATGCGTACTGTCGTTGGTTTTTTAGACTTTGAATGTTGGTATTTATTTAAAAAAAAAAAAAAAAAAAAAAACTCCTGTGGATAGACATACAGACTTTAGAGTTTGAGACAAAAGTTGTCTGGAAGCTGGTGCAATAGGAATGTACATAATGAATAAAAGTTTCCATACATTGGAAGGATTTAAGTTCATGAAGTTATGAAGCCAAAGCAAAATACCACAGTGTTAAGTGCACTGACTTCTGACAGGGTCTTACATTGCCAAATTTAATGCTTATATGCTAATTGGGATTTTAGATATTGCAGAACAAAAGCTTTGTAATGGATATCTTTGTCTGGAGCAGTCAACAAACCTTGGTTATTTTAAAAGTTCACTTCGCTGAAGTACATTGTTCACAGCTTACAAGTTTGATAATGAATCTTATTCATGTAACTAGATATGCTACCAAAGTATGTAACTTCTTCAATGTTCTGTCTATTCCTTCCCTCTGGCCCCAATTCCCTACTCCAATTGTCTTGCACTATTTTTAATGTATAGTTGTCAACTAAATATAAGTAGTATTTAGGTTAATGTTCAGCTCTGCAGTGTTAGGCAACTCACTGCATTTTGTTAATGAAATGGATTCTGCATTAATAAAGTATCTTTAAAAAGGTTGAATGCTGTTTTCCTATTATAGCATTAGGGGTAAAAAAAGCTGAAGTGTTTAGAATCTCTAATTACGTGCTATCCACCCAGACAGGAAATGCCAATATTGAAAAGTCATGTTGATTCCATATACCTATTTATGCAACATCTTTATGAAATAATTGTGGACATAATGTGCTGTCTTTTAGTAGTGTCTGATTGCTTTACATTGGTAAGCACAAGCAATACTTAAAATGTGAGATAGGAAGATGATGGAGCATTCTTAAGTGGTTGAATACTCTACCCAAGTAAATGCTACAAACCAGAACTTAAAATTAAAAATAGACAGTGACACTTCATACTCTGTTTCCTCGGCTTTTTTTCCCCTCCCACTTTTTTTTTTTTTCCCTTCCCTCTGCTCTTGTCTTTTCTTTTCCCTTTTCCCCCCCTTTTTTTTTCCCCCCCCCCCCCCCATAGGATGTGGAATTTGAAGAAACTTTTGTTTCCTATCACTTTGAGTTTCCTGGGATGGTTTTAGATGCTTTTCTTGATGTGTGCATATTTATATACCTTTTTTTAATAGTCAATTTTATTTTACAGGCACATATCTCATTGTAATAACAAAAAAGAAAAAAGTAGGTGAGATATTCAGTCATGTGATCTGGAAAGCAACAGACTTTGACATCCTCTCCTACAAAAAAACCATGCTACATTTAACTGATATTCAGGTAAGAGTGGATTGATTGACAGCAGGGGAGATTTCACTCCCCGCCCTCATTCTGGTTTCTTGCATTAGTCTTCCTCACTCAGACCTGATTTAATGATGAAACTTTAAAGATGTGTGAACTATACTTTCCTCTCTAATTGACGTAATATTCAGGTATAAATGTGTGAAAAATTACATGATTCAGGATAACAGACAACGTCATGCAAATTAGTATATTGGCCACTCTGAGTTTGAAATGCATATTGCATTCTTCCTCCTTTTAAGATCATATGGTGAGGGCGTAAGCAGACAGTCTTGCTGTATCTCTTTCCTGAAATTTGATGTTGTTTTTTTCTCCTGAGGCTTTGCTTACCTTCTGTACTTCAGAGGTGTCCTAGTGTTGCCTTCTGCACAGTCTGTTGCAAAGCCATGTTCCTGAGCCAGTCCACAAAATCACTGCCCTGATTGCTGTTGGATTTGGGGGCTTTTTTTGTTTGTTTGTTTGTTTTCCCCTTGTGGTTTTACTTAGGAACCCTTAAAAACATCTGTCCTGCTGTAAACAGTATCTGGTTTATTTCTTGGAATTGTTCTGTTACATACTTGCCGAACTGGGACAAATTGGGTTGAGTGGGAGGAAAAGGATCAAGTTTTATATAAAATTAAGTGTGTTATAGGTTGATACAGAGCAGACAAGGGTGCCAGGACAGTGAAGCTAAGGGCATTTTTTTTTTTTCTCTGGCTAAATGACTCTCAAGCCAAATGATGGCTTCCTTTTTGCTGGGAGTCCCTAACACTAGTTTAATCTCAGTAGCTCTATTAGTTCAGTCTGAGGTAACTGTCAGAGGAGCACTGTTGTCTCCTCTCTACTGTACTATAACAAAGGTAAGCAAGCATGGTAGCAACAAGCTGCAGTGTTATCAAAACTGCAGTCTCTTGCTTTTCTCCTGTGGATGCTCTATGTGCTCCAGCAGAAGCATCAGAAGAGTTCAGATCATCACTTCAAAAAACCTTTTAATAAATAAATGAGTATTAATAAATGAGCTGTTTCTTCCCACCCACCCCTCTCTTGTTCTTCCCAACAGTTGCAGGACAATAAGGTGTTTCTATCAATGATTAGTCATGTCTTGAGTGTGGATGGATTTTACTTCTCGACCACGTATGACCTAACTCACACTCTGCAACGGTTAGCAAACACCAGCCCCGAGTTCCAGGAAATGAGCCTCCTAGAGAGGGTAAGAATTTCATTTTGCTCTCTATTCTTGTCTAGCTCACTGTCATCCACTTCCTTGTGGTACAACTTTAGTTTATGCAGCTGATGTTTAAATGGTGTCAAAACAAGAGATGACCAACTCTTGTCGGTTGTATGAAGGAAGCTTCATACAAGGCTTAGAATGTTATTGGTGAAAGATGCGGTCCTAGTACACTTCAGCTCAAAACTTCTACTTTTTTTTTGTGCAGCTAGTGTATTAAATTGCTGCGGTTGGTATTAGGAATTCACAGCCCTCTAAGCTAGAAAAGGTTTTGCTGTTTTAATGATTAAGTTAAATTAGTCAAATGGATTTACATTTGCTGCTTAGATGCAAATCATTATAATATGTAGAACTGTGTTCGTGACCTGTTTAATTACACTGTCTCTGTGATCTTGTCAATCCACCTGTAGCAGGGCACTTCTGGGAAAAAAAGGTGGCCACAAGAGGAAAGGAAGCAACCAAGCAAGTGTTCAAAGTAGACTGACTCAAGCTGCTGTTCAAGTTTGCTTCCTTAATTGCTTGGAGTGAGGTTGGAACTAGCTAGTCCATTGTTCTCCAGCACAGACACTTAATCAGTGCTGTACTTCCCTGCCTAACGGGTTGGGGATTACAACTGAACATACTAATCCAACCTTCCTCAGTCCTGCACCTTAGTAGCAGTGACAAGTTCTTGAAACCTGTTCAGAAGTGATTGCAAACCGTAGATCAGGCAGCTCAGAACACCTGTCTGAAAAGGTTGCTTTAATTGAAGCTGCAGAGGAAGGGCAAAAATCTTGCCTCTGAATATTAAATGTTTCTAATTGTTACAAAAAAATAGAGAGGAAACTCTGCTCTTCCCATCTACCCCAAATTTAGGAATGTCATGCTCTTTCTTGAGGTAGAATAAATCTCTTAAGTTTTTATTCTCTTTCAAAATATTTTCCTTTAGACCTGTGGGTGCGTGGGTTTGGGCCCTCAAATGTTGCATTCTAAACTGTGCATTTTTCCTTATGTTTGACATGTTAATTTATTATGCTGTCGTCTTAGACAACAGAACCATATAGTCAAACTCAAATTCATCCTTTAAAACAAAAAAAAAACTCCTATGCTTTGGAGTGTTAGTATCCTTATCCTGATAAATAACTGAACCTGTGACATGACTAAGGCTGGAACTGCATGGATTTATGCTGGCTCTCTGTAGTTCTCATTACACTCTGCAGAGACTGTTACTTTGTGACTAACCTTTGGTAGCTCTTTGGAATGTGCTCAGATCCTTGCTTGAGACCTTAAGGGGAATTTGGAATAGGAAATACAGAGTTAAGAAGAATGGTTTATGTGATTGTTTAAAGTTGTGTGGTGTGTGTGTGTGTTTTTTTTTTTTTTTTTTTTTCTTTTTTTCTTTGCTTTACTTTTTTTTTTTTTTTTTTTTTCCCTCTCTTCCCTGGCTTCAACTTCTTAATTATTCTTTATTGCTTTTGAATCTGGTTGCGTCTTTACCTTCTACCTGCTTTAGGAATATTACATCAGGACAACATCAGGAATGTTGATAAGATTATCAAAAATTAACTTAAGGCAGATATTTGAATGTTCTGTTGCTATTGCAACTGAATTGTAAATGGCTTAGCATGTCTGAGGTCAAGCAACTCCTTAAAGATTAGAGGGAATTAGCCTCAACTAAAACATCAAAAAAGTAAAAGTAAAAAGGATATTTGAATTGTACTGATACAGGAGTGTTTCCCCTCAGAGTATGCCTGCTCACCTAGACTTGCCTTAGTGCAGGGATGCTATAAGTTTATGTTGAATTAAACAGAGCTTAAAGCCTCTAAGAGCTTTTTTCTTTTTGCAGGCAGATCCACGGTTCGTTTGGAATGGGCATCTTCTTAGAGAATTTGCTGCTCAACCTGAGGTAATCTCCCTGCAATGATTATATTGATACATAGTGGATATACTTTGTACTACAAACATACAACACTGTCTTATAATTCTGTATTTCATGCCAGATTTGTTACCTGAAATAACTTGGTGGTTTGTCTTCAGATTATGAAAACACTGTGTATGTGAATTAACCTTTTATCATGACAATCTGTTACTTTCTAATACACCCTATACCCCAGTGTCCTCAGCAATGCATAGCAAAGCTGTCCCTTTGCAAGTGTCTACATTTGAAGGTACTCTGCTGATATTATTTCTCCAAGTGAATGGTGCACAGTTTCTATTCCTGTCTCAGTGACCAGAGCAGATGTACTGCATTAGATAGCACTGTTCCAAAATGCTGGAATGTACCACATTTCCATGTTTTTTTTTTTTTTGTCGTCTTCCCCTCACCCCACCGAAGATAGTGATATATATTAGCAAAGGGCTGCTATGCAGGCCTAGGAGGGAGGAGGAAGCCTGGGCACTGGCTACTGGGTATGTGGTTTGGATGGTGCTACACAGACCTTGCTGAGACACAAGTCAAATGTGGTTAATAGAAATAGAAGTACAAGGCAAAATATAGGAGCTGAAAAGGGAGATAACTGGTATATGAGGGGAGGCCCGACCTAATATTGACTAAAGGTAGCCTGCTCTAGCAACAGCTATAGATTTGGAATTTAACTTCTGATATTGGAAAACTTTAAACTCTACTGAAAGACCAAATGGTTCAGGTGTGACAGGTTGGTAGAACAAGCATTTTGAGGATTATTCACAAAGAATTTTTCCTGATGAAGGTTTATGTTGCTGACTGTTATTCAGCTTATTGTACTGTTGAGATGATGCAGCAAAGCCATACCAAAAGGGTTTCAGTGTGTACTGGCTTATATCTAATGTTTGCAGAAAAATAAATACTTTGGTTCGGACAAAGCAGCCTCTTGTTTTGTCAAGGTCACTTAAACTGAATTTCACTGTCTCTTTGCTCCCTTCCCTTCCCCATAGGGTTTTATGTGCTACTTTGGCTTTGTTGTGAATCTCTTTTCCTCAGAGAGAATGACTGCATCTTAAAGAAGAGTAACAAATATATAAAGCTATCCACTCGTAGACAAAACATTATTAGCTTATATATCTTTTTTGCTATGAGTGTCTAATATTTTAATTGTTCTGTTCTGTGTTCTTGTTTCAGATTCATAGGTTTGCTACACCAGTGATGCATGGATGTATCCTTTTATGTTATAAAACTCGGTGCTGAATTTGGTAGTATAAGGCAAAAAGGTTGCTGGTAAGAATAAACTGTATCGGTGCCATTAACAGAATAATGTCAGTTAGGCTGTAGACTTTTCACATAGGAAAAACATGCAAGTAAGCACAGGTATTTCTTGTTAACTCATTCAGATTTTTTTCTACTCTTAAGACTTAATTTGTTTGGTCTCACAGACATAATTTGCATGCTTGCCTTTCAAAGGGTTAGAGGATACAGCGTTTTCCAATTTATAAATAGCTATAACAGCCTGTACTAACTGACCAGTAAATAATTCAACCAGTTATTGTCAAGGTCCTTAGATTTAAAATAAAGGTGAATAGTTAAGACTTAGAAGAGTGCTTATCGGTGATCCTCTTGATGCATAGGAAGATGAGTTCTGCTGAAGGCACCTTGAACACTTCTGCTAGCAAGTTGTTTTTGCCACACCAACACCTCACCTTGGCTAATAGCCTTGTTTGCAAAGTATTCCTGAGTTGATATTTGAGAAGGGGTATATACTTGTCAGTAGGTCTGATGCTCCCTAGATGTGTTGCTCTTTGTGCAGTGATTGTACAAAGTCAGTTGCAAGAACTCTTGAGTTTGGGGTATACAAAGCAGGATGGCTAAGAGTGGGCAGAGTAGCTTGTGCAGTGCTGCTCTTGGTTGCTCCATCCCAAAGGCAGTAGCTTGGGAATGGCCAGGGAATGGTGTGCAGACTCGACCAGTTCTTCTTGTGGGACTGTTATTGCTGGAAAACCTCTAGCCCTTCCTGTGATTTTAGTATAATGAAAACTGCAAGTGGGAGTAGGTGGAGAGACCAGGAAAGATGAGAAGACGAAACTGTCAAAACAATCATCCTTATCCTGCCTCTGCAAGTCACACAGGGGAGAGGCTGGATGGATTGCAATCAGCAACTGGCTGGCTGCAATTAACACTTTCCTCAGTCCTAATTTCCCTTCATAAATAGTGAGTAATGTATGCATTGCTATAATTCAAATACTACCAAAGTACCTCAGATAACCTATTCTCAAGAACTGTAAGAGACTGGATTTCTAGTGATGAATCTGCTAGAGCTGAAGAGCCCGAAGCTGTAGTGCCACTGCTAGTTATTTCTGTATAAACCTAAATACATTTTGTTCAACTATCTGAGTTAAGGTCTGGATTTTGCAGTGCTGAGGAAATAATGGACTTTTGGGGATGACCGAGCCTTTCACTTTCCCTTGCTTCACACTTTATTCCCAACTATTCCCTTGTAGTCTTGAAGAGTCAAATGCTTGGGAGCGAAAAGAAATTAATATTTCCAACTTTGGAGCTTTTTTGGTAGCTTTCCTTTCATCCGTTATTCTTCCTTTGTCTAGTGAGCTTGAGATTCTAGTGCATTCTTCCAAAAGGAAGATCTCCTTTCCTTTCTTCCTTGGCATAGTAGTAAACTATAGAGTGTTGCCTTGCTACAAAATATCTTGTTCTGAAGTATTCTGCAGGAAACTGCTGTGAGAACTGTAGATTGGAGAAAATATAAAACATGTCACTCTAAAGAAAATACATTTTGTTTGCTTTTACTAGCCATGGGACAGTAAGTCTCTTGACCTGTTGCAGAACTGAGTGCAGTATGCCAGTACTGCAGCTTGCAAAATTACTCGTGTCGGTCCGGTGCTTGTTTAAATGTGGTGGGTTTAGGCTGTTGGGGACAAAGGATGGAAGCTACTTGAAATTATTCTTAATAAATGTTTTTCTGTTTAAGATCTTTTTAAGATGGAAAGAACAGAACTTAAAAAGTGAAAATGATTGTTAATGACTTGTGCTTGTTCATTGATTGAACTTGGCCCTAGAGAATGAGCCGCCATATCTAGTCTGAGCTTATTTAGTCCTCTATGGTAACTTCCAAATCTACAGAGGCTGCATACACAGACTGAACTTGATCTGCAGAAATTAGGGATTCCTTTTAGGAGTGTATGAGAAAGGTTTGTGCTTTCAGATAAGCAAATAATAGGCCTTGAGGAAGCAAAGGAAGTATGCAGAAGAGGTCCAGAAGCAGCTTCATGCAGGTCCTTGCCCTTAGGCTAAAAGTTTGAAACCCAGTCTGTGTTACTATTAGTCCTAGAATCTATAAATGTGATGTATGTTGTGCTAAGAGCAAAGCTTTAACAGTATAAGATATTACCTCTTCTCAAAGCCTAAGGCAGGGCAGGAGGGATAAGTGACTTTTTTTTTTTTTTTTTTTTTTTTCTCAAAGCAGTGGGGACAAAAATTAATTAAGGAAGTTTAATTAAAGTTATAAATGAGATAGGAAGCTCTATTCAGCACTATATGCTAAGTCGGTCTTTTTAAAGATTTGCATAGGACCCTGAAACCAGAATAATATTCTCTATGGTCATGTTCTGTCAAAATTGAAGCAATTTTATTTTTATGGTCAATGACAGACCGACCCTGTACCTTGTCTTTTTTTGTTACATGTGCTGATTCTAATATGAAGTTGCTTTGGCTTAACTGTACTGAGGTAAATGTTTACAGTTTTACTTGAACATGATTTGGCTCTCTGACCTTTTCTACCTCTCTGTTCATGATAATATAAAAACATATTAAAACTAAGCTTATTTTTTTTCTTAACATATTATTCATCAGTTATCACTATGCACTCTTGTTCTATTAATGGAAAGTGCTTTGACTGGCTGCTTGTTTCCAGAAGAAGCTGTTTCAGGGCTGGTGTACGCTACTATGTAAGAGGTAAGAGAATAAATTGTTTTGATTTAAAAATAATACGAATTCTATCCACGTGTCTGACTTATCTTTAAAAGGAGTTGCTGGTATAATGATTTCAACAGCAATATTTGCAACAGTAGTTTGCGTCTAGAAGTCCTTGTTTTGAAGAAAATACTAGGAACCGTTGCTACCAAAAGCATTATTTTGCATTGAAGCCACTCAGTCTCTAGAGCTGTAATTTTCAATGTTCTTGAATTTATGGCCTTTTGATGTGTATACTTGCTTCAGCAAAACAAATTTGGTATGGCTCATGATAAACTTCGTGTTAATTTACTGTCTTCTGGCAGCTTCGTTGTATTTTCTTGCTTTTTTGAGTACTTGATAGGGATGGGTAGGAAACCTTTTACTGACCTCAGCTGTTGTTCTGCAGCCAGTCTGTGAGCTGGGCTTTTTTTTTTTTTTTNTTTTTTTTTTTTTTTTTTTTTTTTTTTTTTTTTTTTTTTTTCCTTTTTTTATCCCCTCCTTTTACCTACCCAGGTATTGATTCGGAAGGACATGCAGCTAACTTTGTGGAAACAGAGCAAATTGTGCATTACAAGGGGAGCAAAGCATCATTTGTTCAGGTAAGATCGGTGTAATGGACTGCAAGATTGCATACGTTTTTTGAATGGTTCATTGGCCACCTTTCTTCTTACAGTGTGCTGAGTTGGTCCTGTTGAAGTATATTCAAGAAGGGAGGTTATCAACTAAATGAGACAGTGTAAAGACAAGTCTTACAAACAGCAGTTGCCCATTAAAAATAAAACTATTTCCATTCTCTTGCAGACCCGTGGATCAATTCCTTTTTTCTGGTCTCAAAGACCAAATCTCAAGTATAAGCCAAAGCCACAGATCAGCAAGTCTGTAAATCACGTATGTGACTGTTCATTGCATTTGGGGGATTTAATGTATGTGTGAGTCTATGTGGATGTGATGGGGTGACAGTGCTTAATCAGGAGAATAAAAGTTAGCGATACTAATTAGTTTTGTCACTATTGCTTCTTAATAAGAAACCCTTGTATCCCTTGATTTGAGCTCAAATTGTGGGAAGAATACAAGTGTGAATGAGTTCTCTGGTTCTTGTTTAATAGTCTTTGTAGCTCCCCAGTGTTCAGCATATGCAGATTGCTTAAGCTGAACTGAATGGACTTGGGGATAGAAGGTAGAAATGTGTTAGCACAGTAAAAACAATAACTACTTTTTTCTAGAGAAGTGCCTGTGCTTTTTCATCAGAAGGATCGTTTATAGAGGTTTCTTTATAAATTGCAGGTCTTAATACTGGAACAGTAGCATAAATGTGTCATCATCTCTTTATTTTCTCTTTCTAGATGGATGGTTTCCAAAGACATTTTGACTCTCAAATAATTAGTTATGGGAAGCAAATGATTGTTAACTTGGTAAGATTTCATATGTTTTTGTTGAGAAAGCTCAAGCATCATTCAAGCAAGCTGGCAAGTAATACTATCCATTCTTTTCCCTTGCAGGTGAACCAAAAGGGTTCAGAGAAGCCTCTTGAGCAAACATTTGCAAAAATGGTGAACAGTATGGCAAATGGCATGGTCAGGTATGTGTGAAAGGAAATGCTGCATTCCTGTGTGAAAAGGAGCCTGTACCTGAGACCCACAGAAACTCCTTGCAGTGCTTTAGGGTCTTGAAGAAATACACGATTTGTTTCAGAACTTCATTTTTTATGAAGTAACCTGCATATGACCAATGCTCTTATCTCGGAGTTTGGGGCGAAGGAGAGATGGGCAGAGTAAAGAAGGGATGTCAAGGGTATGGTGATGCCATGTAGCAGATAGTATGCTGTGAAAGACTTTCTGACTTTCTGTATTTTGGGATAAGAAGTTGGGCCCCTTTGGACTACCTTCTGGTAGAAGGTGCCGTTTCCTTGTTGGCTTTAGTAAGGGAGTACTAAGTGTGGATGAAATAGAGAGAGGAGGGAAGTGTGTATCTTAAATGTGGGCACATCAGAATAACTGGGCCAAGAGAATGTGCTTCAGAGGGAATACACTTAAGAGAAATTTCATCTTTTTTTCTTGGGAATCTTGAGTGTGGTACACAGTTTACAACTAGCTTTGCCCAACTTCCATAGGGAGACTTAAACTCCACATATCCATAGTTCTTTGTCTTTCCTCAAGTATGTTGTGTGGTACTACTACTGATCTGATGTCTGAGAACAGAATCCTACCTTTAAGCATGTGGGATGTTTGGTTGGTTGTTTAACTATATGATCGCTTCTAAGGAGAGTTCTTTCATCACCCTCATATCTAGGCTGGTATTGAGATCTTTAAGATGTGTAGAGCCTGTGAGTTTATGTGCATCTCTGACATTGCTATAAAGCCTTCTAGTGGAAATGGATGTTAAAATTCAGCTAGGCTGTGGAGTTTTTATAAGGAATGTTTGCTGCTCTGTATATGTTAAAATGGGACTGACATGTTTGTTAGTGCTGACAAAGTCCTTTTTTCAGGGAGTAGGGAAGGGTAGGGGGTGGTTTGTGTGTGTGTTCATTTTGATGGCATTTACCTCCTGGGCCAAATAAATTGAGTCTCCAGTGCATATGTTACTACCTTTCTTTAAATAGTCTAAAAACTTTGGCCAGTAATAACTTTGGGGTTATTAATACTTCAGGAACTTCATTTGCTGTAAATTGCTGAGCGCACAAAAGCTGAGTCGGACACCATTTGTCAGAGCCATTTTGACCAGAAATGAACTGGCTGTTAAAATCTTGTTCCCTGTCAGTAGCTTTTGGATTTTCTTACAACACAGTAGCTCAGGTGTTCAAGCAGAGCTTGTCTCAAGTATCTAGAGAACAGTCAAATGGGGTTATGCTGCCTGCCAGAGAAGAATGATGTTGCATATTAACACTGGTGTATCTTTTGAAAGCAAACTGACAAGCCCAAGATGCAGCCCCTCAGACGAGGGGAGTATGGAGCTGTTTGGTTTTTTTGTTGATGTTTTTGTTTTTGTTTTTTTTAAAGAAAAGGCAGAGACGAAACTGGACTGGATGTGTGTGAGGGGAGTTTATTTTTGTTGCCCCCTCATTGTTCTTTCCTGGGGGCTTGGCTTGCTCTGTGTGTGTAGTTTTTCTTTGGTGTGCTTTTTTTGTTTGTTTGCTTTTTGTTGTTTGTTTGTTTTGAGACCTTCAATGAAATATGTCTCTAACATAAATGCTTTTCTCAATAGGTATGTAGCATTTGACTTCCATAAAGAGTGTAGCCGAATGAGGTGGGATCGACTTCAAATTTTGATGGATCAATTGGCAGAGCAGCAAGATGAATTTAGGTAAGGTGGTTGATGCTCAATAGGTTTCAAGTGGTTCTGAACTGCTAAAGTGAGACCACTTGTTGACCTCATGTTTGACTCGAGAATTAACTTTGTCTTTTGGTAAAAGTTTAGGTGA
Organism: Crypturellus undulatus; assembly: GCA_013389825.1. Lineage (NCBI taxonomy): Eukaryota > Metazoa > Chordata > Aves > Tinamiformes > Tinamidae > Crypturellus > Crypturellus undulatus. Next base: position 47,138 of record VWPW01000904.1, on the reverse strand, counting down.
AAGTTTCAGACGTATGTGCACTTACTTCATCAGCTTCGTGTCTCTGTAGGGGGCAGTTTTTCATCCAAGTGTAATTCCATATGTTGGTGGCAGTAAACTGTTCTGCAGTGTGGTGCCAGGCACTTGGGTTTCTTATGCTTACTTGTTTGTAGTACCTTAGCACTAGCAATAATTATTAGTCCTGCTAGCGTAAGTAATCTACAAAGAAACACACCCTCATGTTTATTTTTATTTATATAGACTAAATGTCTGCATCAACTAAAGTTTTTGCTCAGTCCTGTAATTTGTTTTAAGCACTTCTTGGTTTCTGCTACTTGTAAATAGTGAATGTAGGCTCCCCCACCATCAGAAGTAGCTCCAAAACATCCCAAAAGCAGAAGGATAAACTGACTTATGAGCACTTAAAAGGAGACATAAGTACTTAAGTTTCCTACATGGCGAGGATCCTTTATTCTTGAAATGATTGCTGAGAATCACTTGTTCACTGCCATTGTAAACTTAAAACAGAACTAAGTTTTCTTGATATGAGAATTAGAGATTTATCAAAACCAAAGGTGCTCTTTCAAGATTAAGTTGATTATACCTTGCCTTGTCTTGCTTAGGGTGGCCATTATTTAAATAAAAACGGGAGAGTGAAAATAGCTTTGCAGTCCTCCGGCAGTGACCTTGCTAAAGATTGAATTGGGGTATAAAAGGTTTGGCAGAAATGAGAGCTGACTTGCATGCTTTGTTATTTGATTTTATTTTAGAAGAGTTAAGAGATGTCACTTAAACTAGGTTATTAACCAGAAATTTCCACTTGTGGGACTATATAGTATTCAATATCAATTCTAGGCAAAACTTGAGAGAGGAGGGAGGATCAAGTTTATGTTGGTGTTATCATCTCTGTTAAGTAATTAAACTTGTGTTAACAGGACCTGGTCTCCTTCTTGGCAAATGAACTTTGTTAAATCATGTTTTTTAATTTTTAGTCCAAGTGCATATACTGTTTTAAGGTTCTTGATCTAAATGACACAACTTCTTAGCATGACTTTTTTTAAGCTTTAAAATCTAATACAGTGAATACAATGACAGTGGATGATATACTAGACCAAATTTGGAGTTTGTAACTACATAATGAAGTAACTTTTTTTTCTAAAATGTGATCTGTTAATCTTTAGGAAACTGGAACTTTTAATGCTGTGGTAGAAGGACAAGGACAGTTTAGTGTCTTTTGCATAATCAACAAATAACTTGATCTCCCTGTTCATTTACTAGCTTTGGTATCAGAAAAGATGCATGCAATTTGGTATTCAAAACTTGATCTGTATTATCACTGTAGGAATGCCTGGTTTAGCTGATTTTAAAAAAAAAAAAAAAAAAAAAAAAGAGGTGGTCATATGCAGTAGTAGCAGCAAAGTGGTAGTAGGGGGAATATCTGATCCATTGCATGTTCTTATAAGAGGAAAAATATTAAAAAGTATCAATAAGAGATTGTCCCATAAGACTTGAATACTTTTCTGTAGGAATCATGACTAACAACTTATATGGCTGGGTGAGGTGAGGTCCAGAGGTGACTGGTCTAAAGCTGGTGCCCAGGTGAATCTTGAGTTACTTCTGTTGCACTCTGCTCTTGGTAACTCTGGAAGCCAAAAACATCATTCAGTGATGCTGCAGGGGAGGCTATCTTCCTTCCTAATGGCACATATTTCAGTGTGGCAGGCTACTTAAAGAACAATAATGAGTACAGTTTTGAGACCCTGTTGTTAGCATCCTGTATTTTAGCTCCTCTGAGGCAAGGAGTGATAGAGAAAATACAGGAGGCATCACAGTTCAAAAACACGGTGAGTAATCGATCGTACACTCAAGAGAATGCATCTTCTGGCTGATAGTGCATATATGTGTGAAAATGTATACTTTGTATGCACTGTTACCTCCAAATACTTAGATGGATTGTGTATGTTAGTTATTTTCTAGTTGATTCCGATGGTAAAATTGTGACTCAGCAGGAAGGAATATTCCGTAGTAACTGCATGGACTGTCTCGATCGGACTAACGTGATTCAGAGCTTGTTAGCACGCCGATCCCTTCAAGCCCAGCTTCAGGTGAGTGTTTGACTGGTTGGCAATTTTTAAGAGGCTTGAGGCTTTCTGCATGCTCAACAAGAGCATGCATCTTTGAGTTGCCATTGTTCATGGTCTTATTTGAAACCCATTCAACCCCGATTCTAGTTCAATAAATATAACTTCTTGAAAACAAATAATTCATTTTTCTAATGAGTTTCTTGTGAGCTGCACTGTGCTTTCTGTTTTAGAGACTAGGTGTTCTGCATGTTGGACAGAGAATTGAAGAGCAAGCAGACTTTGAGAAAATCTACAAAAATGGTAGGCTGTTTAGCATGTTAAACAGTTTTTATGAAATGAGTACATAACTTCCTTAATCTCCTCTTAATGCTTTCCTGTTCACAGCATGGGCTGATAATGCTAATGCTTGTGCCAAACAATATGCTGGAACTGGTGCCTTAAAGACAGATTACACAAGGCAAGTCAGACCTTTCCTATAAAGGCTTTCCTGGGTGGTTTTTTTTTTTTTTTTTTTTTTTTTTTTTTAACATGTTTGGGGATTTCTTTAAGTCTTCATGTCTGAACAGATCTATTTTGGGCTCAGACTGTTAATTAGGTTTGTACCAGCTCAGCTGGTAAAATGTGAGACTAAAACCTGCAGAAAAACATTATTATTCACTGTAGATGTGGGGGAGGGGAAGACAACTGGAAATAAAATCAGGGTAGTGGGGCCTGTTCAAGACATTTGTGTTGCGGGAGAAGTGTAATATCAGATGAGTTCTGCGGTAAATCCGTGTGGTAGTAATGTCAAGGCAGCACTGGATAATTGAGCTTAGGGTATTGTTGATCAGTGAAAGAGTTGTAAGTTTAATATTTTAAATTCAAGAAGAATTTTAAATATTTTTTTTTTCAAAACTTCTTTTTACAGAACTGGGAAAAGGACTCAGTGGGGCTTAATTATGGATGGCTGGAACTCATTAATACGTTACTACAAAAATAACTTTTCTGATGGATTTAGACAAGTAGGTTGGGCTTTTAACTACAGGGAGGTATATTTGATTATCATTGCAGTGCATTGCAATTTGTGTTCCTTTTTTTTTCTTTTCTCTAGGATGCTATTGATCTCTTTCTTGGTAATTATTCAGTGGATGAAGTAGAACCTGCTAGTCCTCTACATGTCAAGAAAGATTGGAAGTTCTTAGCTGTAAGTATGGAGATTTGGTTCATGCTGGGAGAAACAGATATAACCTTTTACTCCCTCCCTTCAGTAAGACTAAGAAATTGCCTGTTTAGCAATGAAGTGTTCCTGTAATCTGGTTATGTTTCTATGATACCTGCTTATAGGACTAAACCCAGAATGTTCCCTTGACAGAAAATGGAGTGTCCTTGAGGTATTGAAAAACTGCTTGCTTTTTTAAAAAAAAAAAAAAAATCTATTTCATCAAGTGGAAAGGGAGAAGTTCTGCAGAAGGAAAGAGTCATTAAGGGTGACTAATAGAAGAAGCTTGTGAAGATAAGAATTTTTTTTTCCTTCTATCTCTGCCATGTATCTCATGCAGTGAAACAGACTTGGGGACTAGAGATTTTTTCTTTTTTTTTTGTGGGTTTGTTGTTCACCCCCTATCTTAGATACATTTTTAATTCTGAACTTATTATTGAACACTCCTTTGTAAATCTGAGTTATATGAAACTTTATACTTCATCAATATTTGAAGCAACTTTATTACAAGATAAATACTTTTGCAGTGCTACCCATCTTCAAGAATATTAGGTAATATGTGTTCTATTATATCATGTAATTATTATTTTTTTTTTCTTTCTTCAGTTGCCTATTATTATGGTGGTTGCTTTCTCTATGTGCATTATCTGTTTGCTAATGGCTGGTAAGTCACCACTTAGTGTAACTGCACAAAAATAACTTGCTTGGGTGTTGGGTTTGTTAGTTCCTTGCAGCCATTTACTAAACAATTTGGTATGTATTTGCATGTTTCTCAGCCATACTAACATGTGTCTAAGCCTGGCCCTGGAGGCTGAGGGGCAGTACTACATCATGAATTTGGGGGAAAAAAATGAGGTGCTATAGCAAATAAAGCCAAAACTTTAGTAGGAGTCATTTAGTGTTTGGGCAATTAAATCATACACCTGAGTTTAACTTGCCTAAACTACTGAAGTTGGATGTCTCCTTTTACTTGCAAAGGAGATTCCTCTAGCCTATAGTATCTCCCTAATTCAGGACAGAAGGGCAGTCCACATGAGCCAGATGTAGGCATAGGCCTACGTCTGGCAGATGTCAATCTCTGTTGGAAACTGAAGCTCTCACCTTTTGCCTTTGCCTTGAATATTATTGAGTGCTAACAGACACTTGACTGTGACCTCTGTAGCTGGGTTGAAAGAGCTCTTAGTTCATTGTGGCAAGCAGCAGAATGCTGGGCTGAGAATAAATAGCTGGGGCTTTTCAATGTCAATGAAAGGAATTACTAAATGGTGTAGCAGAAGCCCCTAGTACCTGTGAAAATGCTTTCAACTGCATCTGACAGAACCACCTGGGGAGGGCTTGGGCTATTTGCTGTTGCACTAAAATGCTCTCACCATTAATGAGACACAACAAATGAAAGTGTTTATCAACTCTTTGCAGGTGATACATGGACTGAGACACTGGCCTATGTGCTGTTCTGGGGAAGTGCAAGCTTTGGAACTTTTGCCATCATCCTCTACAATGGCAAGGATTTTGTAGATGCACCCAAGCTGGTCCAGAAAGAGAAGATGGACTGAATTTGTGTGTGTGGAAAGCGGCTTGGTGCAGAGGATTCCTCAAGTCACCCCTGGAGTCTCTACTGACCTGCTTTCCACACTGGATAGTGGTCTTTTTAACATTCATCCTTGACAGCACGGAGAGAAAGTAAACGGTTGTCTTTGGTGGTGGCAGCTTTCAGCCGAGATCCGATCCTACCATCTTGGTGGCAGTGGTCTTGGGAATATTGCGTTAGTGGAAGAGGCTCCACCCTTACGAGGATAATTTGAAGATAAAAGCCAACTCTAATATCTGGGATGTTGTAAGAAAAAAAAAAAGGTCTGGATAAGTTCACAGGCCACCTAGGTAGCTTCAACTAATTCTTGATCTCTGACAGAATTGGAGCTTTTCCCTGTTAATATACCCAGATGTTGAAATATTAGTAGAAAAGGGGTCTAATTAATCATGTTCTCTGAGCGAATATGACTTCATACCAATAACATGTTCTTAGATTTACAGCTGGATTATATTGGTTGTAATTAAAGTCCATGTTAGAGTCCTTTGTGCATATTTATGTATTTTTCACTAAATATAAAGGATTGCGAATCCTAACACTTCTCCTCTAAAGCGAGCCTTGAGTCCTGTCTTATCTAGGACTGATACAATATTCTGCTAATCATTGTTTGGGTGAAAAGACAGTGTATTTGGATACTTCTGCAGTTGTGAATGTCTTGCACTGTTTCAGGACTGCAGTCTTTAGATGATGATTTGGTAGTTAGCAAGCTAAGATAGAGAATCTTCCTTCTGAAGATGTAAGTGAAATCAAAGAATGTAAACTCCTTGGCAATATTTATTGAAACCTCCTTATACTAATGGTCCAAAGTACACTGCTATTTTAAAAACACACAAGATAAAAGATGAACTTCATATTGTTTTGCTAGTCAGCTGCTTCTATATTTTTGGTTATGCTGAAATAATTTATGGAAGAAGGAGTAGCAACCTGAGGAGAAGGTGTTAGGCTAAACTCCACGTTTGCACTTGGGAGCAACAGCTTGCTTTTCATGCATGATGTTGTAACACACTCTGTTTAAAGAAACAAAAGAAGCTAAGCTGCAAAATAATTTGTGCTGTTTAACAATAAATGTGTGTCTCTAAACTTAGTGCTTCCAAGCTGTATAAAAATAAGTAATCCTAATCAAGGACCAATCTTAAACTATGTTGTCACTTATTTTATATGGTTTGTTCAAAACCAGACATGAAACTTGCTTTAAGGCGCTGTGCATTGTTTAATATTTCCTGTAAGTACAGCTGTATATTCAGATTGCAGTTATAAATTTAAATGGGGAGAAGGGAGAAACATGTAGAATACTAGGGCTAGCACAGTTTCACTAGTGAAGCTAGAACACAAAACACTGATGCTTCAGTGTTTCGTTGTTATGACTGAAAATATGTACAGATTTTTGCAATTAACTGTTCATTTAACCTTGAATGTTTCTGGAGGCCTCTCTCGGTTTTGTTTAAACATAATCTGTTCATAAGCACTAGTAACTGCAAAGTATCTGTTTGCTTTTTAGATGCTGTAATGGAAAAAAAAAAGTTGAAACTGTTAACTGGAAAAATCCTCTAACTTAAATTTCAGACATAAATTCATGATGGACATAAAGTACAAGAACATTGTAGAGTAAATACCTAAAAGTACTGGGTTTGTAGGGCTCATGGGCAAGTGACATTTGAAACTTGGTTCAGTTGGCTTGCTGTCTGTAACTCCACATTTGTGTCTTCGGTGAAGAACTGGTTGCAACAAAGACCAAACTTGAATTGCTAGTATAAACATGCTGTAAGACATACAATAATGTAGGTTTTTCAAAGTTGGAGGGCACCTGTATTTCAGTGCTTTGCAAAGACTCTGTATTTCTAAAAATCACAAACAGTGTACTCATAAATGACAATAAAAAAGTCCAACTTTTCTATATACTGTCAGTTGCATTCATGCTTTGGAGTTGACTTTTTCCAAAGTGTTCCTTAAGAAACGTCACTCACTAAAAAGACTCCTTTTTGTTGCAGTTCATAGCATGTAACGGTGCTGCTGCTGCTCCCGTGCTCAAGTACTGATGATGATCCTGCACCCACCGCCAACTGTTTTTCACTGGCCTTAGTTCTTCTGTAATGGGAGAGCGTAACTGAGCTGTCTCCCTCCGTGCCAGTTTGTATCTTAAGTGGTGAGAAGGGGGTGGATTTCTATGAACCTGTATGTCTTTCCCCTTTCCAAGGCTTTTCCTCCCTCCCTCTTCCTGTACAAGACTAATGGGTAGAGGGGGCACGTTGATTGTTTTATTTTTTTACCACCTTTTCCCCCTGCCTCCCTCCTCTCTCCAGTCCAAGCTAAACGTTGGAATCACTTCATGGGTGCAGTGCTGCAAGGGGAGGTTGTTTTACTGCTCCTGTTGCAGCCTGTTCGACAAAGCCCTGGCCTTACTGGAAAGGGGCAAATCTGAGATAGTGAAAAGTCACCCTCTTAGCCCGACCTGCATCCTGACTCCTTCAGAAACAGCCTTGTGCATATATATGACTTTTACCCTTATTTTTTACGGAGAGGCCGCGTTCCTCTGCAAGAGTTAGCTCTTCCGGAGCTGTGACGGGAAGCTCGGGAGCGGTTATTCTGGAGCCCCGTTATACCCACGTACACATACAAAACATATACATACAAAATGCGCACCTACGCGCGAATTCTTTCCGAACCCGCGCGCTCCGCGCACTGCGCACGCGCGGCGGCCGCCCCTTCCGGCGCCTGCGCGCGGCGCCTTTTCCGCCCGTTGGCG
>VWPW01000904.1:0-39270 GCA_013389825.1 Crypturellus undulatus | reverse complement strand
GGCGGGAGGCGCCGCCTTTGTCCCCGCGAGGCGGGCGGGCCCGCGCGGGCGCTCGGCGCCGCGGCGGAGCCAACGGGCCCTTCCTCCCCTCGCAGGTTCCTCATGAAGCTCAGCCACGAGACGGTGACCATCGAGCTCAAGAACGGCACGCAAGTGCACGGCACTATCACAGGTATCGCCTGCGCCTTCCTGCCGCTCCTCGGTAGCGCGGGGCGCTCCGCGCGGCCCGCTCTGCCCTGGGGCCTGCGCGGGCCTCCGCGGCCTTCCCTGAGCTCCGCGCTGGGCCCCGGACACAGCCGGGGTGTCTGCTACAAGCCCCGTGCGGAGCTGTGAGCAGCGGCTTTCTGCGGGGCAGCCCTCATCTCCGGCCGGGGCGCAGGGGCGGTTCACCCCGGTCAGACTTACACTGTTGATGTGCCTGGCAGTACGTTTCCTGTTCATAATGCACTGTTGGGAGACAGTGAATTGGTTGTAGCACTTGCTGGGGGCCTCTGGTGGTCTCTCGGGCTATATTTACAAATAAGTTTAGGGGAAAATGAAGTGGACTTTTGCAAACTGTTTCATTAGCAAATCTGAAGGAAGCACGACTGTCTTGGGAGAATTTTATCAGCACGATGAGGTTGGCAAGCTAGTTTTATCACTGCCAGCTTGACATGGTGGTAAACAGCTAAGTCTTTTAAGTCTATTTATGATATTTGAATATGCCTGATTTTGCTTTGTGAAATTGTTGTAGGCTTTAATCATGTGAAAATTTTATAGTGGAGCCACCTGCAAAGGACTTTATTTGTCTGCGTCTGTGGTAGACAGATAAAAGGCTATTGTTAAATGTCGCTACAGTCTTAAATCAGTTCAAGTAGGCTATAGGTTATTTTAATCCAAAATGATTATTTCTGTATCTTTGTGTATCTTTGCCCTCTAAGGTGACCTTGTATAGGAATGCATCTTCACATAAGCTTGCATTAATTTTATGAAGCTGGTATTATTGCCTTGCTGAAACACCTATTTTTCATTTTTTTTTTCTCTATTTATAAAATGAGACAATAATTGCTTTTACCTCACAGAGTTGGTTTTGTTTGTACGCACACACAGACACACACACTTAGAATACACTAAAAGTTTCGCTCATGCGGTTGCCCTCTCTGAATTAGTGGATGTTTCTAAACTACAATTTCTATATTTTGTCTATTTTTTTGTTTTGAAAAAAAAAATTATTTTTGATCTTCATAGTTTCAGGCTTGTGATGTGCAAGACAAAATATAGGGACTGAATGGTGCCACTTCTTAGGCTTGCAGAAAGAGGAAATGATCTCTTCCGCCTCAGAGTTTTTTTATGACTTTTTTTTAAAGCAAAAAAATCCTAGTATTAGACTTCTGCAATAAAGGGTGGTTTGTTTTTTGCTCAAAAGAAACATTTTAGATCTAAATAAAAGTCTCTCATGGTATTGTACAGATAGCAGTGAGTGGCTTTTCACCAAAATGTACGGTAAATGGTTGAGGACAGTTACTCATAAATGAGCCAGTATAAATTAGAGAGGCAAAATGCATGTGTTCAGGTTCACTCATAGGCTTAATTAGTGAGTGGCCTAGATGCAGAGTGAGTGCTGATGAACAGCACACACCTGGAAGCAGGTCTATACTTCAGAGCGGCCCATGTTGCCAGAAGTGCCCATCTTGTAGGCCTCATCCCAACATTAGGACTGTTTCTGTTTCAGGAGTGGATGTCAGTATGAACACACATCTCAAAGCAGTGAAGATGACGCTGAAGAACAGGGAGCCTGTGCAGCTGGAGACACTGAGTATTCGAGGGAATAACATTCGCTACTTCATCCTGCCAGACAGCTTGCCTCTGGATACCTTGCTGGTGGATGTGGAACCAAAAGTCAAGTCCAAGAAGAGAGAAGCAGGTTAGTTTGTGATTTCCCAACCCCCTTTCTTTGTTCTGTACTATGCAGCAGTGGTTTTGGCTCACTTTGGGTCAGTGTGACTATGCAGTTGTCCTGTAAAATGGCTGAGTACCTTAATTTTTGCATTTTGCAGCTAGTTCTCTCATATTTGATGGCTTGATGACGATATTTCTAAGTCTGCCTTGCCTGCCTTCTTAGCATCTATAAAATCTCCTTTTGTGTGAAATGATACATTTCTAACTCATCATATGTTTGCGTAAAAAAATGCCAATTTTTCTAATCTTGAAGAAGTTTTAACCTACCACATTTTCAGAGGTGACACCAAAAAGACAATTTCCTCTTCTGTACATGTCTGCTGTGTTTCTCCACTTTGTATGGAGAACTTCATGTAGCCTAATAAGAAACTACAATATGATCTCTTGCACGTACCTGGTATATTGCTTGGCAGTGGGTAAAAATTAACTGCAGGGGAGCTGAATGGGGTGGAATTTAGGATTGCAGCAAGTCCACGCTCTTATTCTATGAGAAGTTTCCCAGCATTGCACTGTATGTGCTTTTCCTATTCAGAACTATATTCAGTTTTTCTTACAAGGCTGTTGAGCAAAACCCTTTCCTTACAAACACAACAGTGGAGAGAGTACTTCAGTTTCAGTCTGTGCTATTAAACCTTGAGCACCCAATAAAACCCAGAAAATGTCTTCCCATTTCTTCAGTTATTGGTGCTGAAGTATTTGGATGTGGCTCTGCAGGCTTTAAGCCGTGTGTACGGTGCAGTTTGGACAGAGGTAGTGGTGTCACCTCACTGACACAGTGTGAGGCACTTTCCAAAGTGCTAATTGTTGTGACCATGGTCTTTACCAAGAGCAAGCATGAAGCTCCTCGAAGGGTTTTGCCCCTCATATCCACAGAGTGAAACTGGACTGTGGTTGGGCTGCTTTCTGAACCTCACTTCTTGCACCTTGGCTGTGCTGAGGCTCTTCTTGTGCTTTACCTTAATCTGCAAGTGCTCTGGGCATCACAAAGTTAATGTGTGATCTCTCCTTGGCAAATGAAAATGTTGATGGGAGGCAGACCCTTCAACCAGTAATTTCAAAAGTCCTGATGGAAGAGGGCTTATTTCCTTAGGAAATGGAGGTAAAATGACACCCCATCATCATATGGAACACCCAGCTGCAGCAACCTCTTGTGACTTAAACCTCTTTGTGGTTCTGTCTGGCTTTTACTGCACTAGTGCTATCTAGAAGGAGTACAGAACCAATATTTGGCCTGTTAATCACTTGGAAAATGAATAGAGGCATTTTTGAAAGCAGCAGGAGCTGTTGAGTGGTGGGAGATGTGGCCATTTCATGTAGATGAAAGAGCGCGCTTGAAAATCTTACAGTGTATGAAAATGCGCATCTCCCTTTCTTCCTGTGCTAAAAACCCCACAATATGAGCTATGTAAATACATCTGTGTGATGTGATTAATAGTGAACGGAATACTGTGTGCAGGAATGTCTTGAATGGTCGTCGTCTTTCTCTTGATAAAACATAGTTTTTCAGAAATCAGAAAAGGGGAATCAGTGGTCTGTCAAATTATCAGTTGCTTGGAAAGAGCCACCTGTGCTGCTGTTCCCCCTTGTCATCTTGAGTGAAGCCAAACATAAACCGTAACCTGGGGAAGTTATTGCTGAAAAACCTAATACAGAATATGAAAATACTGCCTGAAATACACTGACAATTACCAGACTTCATATCTGACTTCCTGCTTACCTGTGACGGGACAGAGTTGTTTATGCTTGATACAGAACGGCTTAGTCAAAACTGAAATATTTCCTTTGTCTTATTTGTGCAGTTGCTGGAAGAGGCCGTGGCCGAGGCCGTGGGAGAGGCAGAGGTCGTGGCAGAGGAAGAGGAGGTCCCAGGCGATAAGTTCTCACTGCAACTCCTCTTACCATATTCTGAGCAATTTCAGATAGTTTTTGTACAGGTCTTGTTTACGGTGTCCATTTTTAATAAACTGAGATGTGAAAAAGTTGTCTTTCTTTTCTTAGCTAGGACTGGTGGGGAAAGCCTCTTTTACTCCTAGAAGGTGTTTTAGGGTGAGCGTGTCCTGCTGGTGCTAGGTTGGAGCCCAGGCACCCGCAGGAGCTGGAGAATCTGTTGCACTTTGCCCGAAGTTGAGAGTTTGGCGGGCTGTAATAGTGCTCATCTGAAATGAGCCCCTCTTCTGTAAGGCAACTGGGATTTTCTAATCACTTGATGAAGACATGCTATTAAGAACCACTGTCCTGTGAATGTGTCTTTAATGTTGCTCAGAGTGACCTCTTTAAAGTTCATAGATAGAATTTTACTGTTTTTCTCAGTGAACCTCAAAACATGTGAACAGTGAACATGTGAACCTCAAAAACTTACTATGTTACTTTATTAAAAAAAAATGCATAAGGAAGTTTATCAGTGCTATGAAACTATTGGTTTGTTGCATCTTTGCCTAAAAATTATGTCCTTGGAGAAGAGCTTCACTAAAGCTGATTGTGGCGTATGCTGCTCCTGTTTGGGCCTGGCTTGTAAAGAAGTATCACAGATCAGAAATATATCACAGCTACTTATAACATAGCATCCCTTGAAAAAAAAATTAAGCACACAATTAGATACTGTAACTGGACATTTACTTTGGGGAATGAGGATTTTTGCAGTTTATATAAACTGCTTTGCTGGCACAAATATGTAGGAAGCCGAAGTACTTATCTCAGATACCTTCCCACGGGTTTTCCTTTTGTAGGAAAGGAATTGCTACGTTCACAATGTAAAACTTCAACAGATTAAATAGAGGTGTCATCCAAAATAGCTTACGTGTTAAGTTTGACTTTGAATGCTGAGGACACCGGTACTTGGGTGACAGAAGACGCTCTGCTCAGTGCTCTTGTTCCCACGTAGGCTGGTGCTACAGGCTGGCAGAGAGCAACTAAATGTTACATGATTAGCCAGGGCGCTGGTTAACTTGTGCTAAGTGGCATTTTGTGAGCTGCTCTTCTGCTGTGTGTTTCCTCGTACAGAGGCCACACAGAGGCCTCTGTCTGTTACAGAGGAGCTTGTTTTTTTTTTCTGTTATGGTGGGGGTTTTGTTTTTATTCCTGACCGGTTTTGAGGCCTCCCAAGAGTGCTCTGGCAAATGCAGCGCACAGAGCTCTCAGCTCTACCAGCAGCTGCTGCTACGAGGACAGTTTACAGCGGTGCTCTCAGCGCTGGCGCTGTGGGAGGGAGCCCATCGTCCCCTTGGCCTCACGCCACTGCGGCCGGGCGCGCACTGTCCTTTCGCAGCCACCTCCGCGCCAGCATCAGCAGAGCCCCCAGGGGGATGCACATGGTGGAGGCCGCCACGAGCAGCCCAATGACAGCCAGTGCGTAGCCCGGGTAGTCCTTGGTCACCAGCTGCCCCTGCAGGCGAGATGAGAGCGAGATGAGAGCGTTAGTGGACGCAGGTCCTCGGGTGCCCCGAGCTCCTTGTGCAGGTTTTGGAAGGAACAGGGAGGCGCTCGTGCTTTGTGGGCTGTTGGCACTGGAGCAGCATGTACAGGAGGTGCTTGGAAACATGCCTTAGCAGGCAGGGGTGTGAGTGAAGGGTGTATGGTTGGACTCGATGATCTTGAAGGCCTTTTCCAGCCATAATGATTCTATGACTGTCCTTAAAGCTGCTCTTCCCTCCCCAGCGTAAGCTTGGTTACAGCACCTTGCTAGAGGTGGATTTATGTACTGCTTCCTGCAGCTTCAGTGCTCTGCAGGAGAGCCACGTTTTGGCTGCCTCTCTTCCCTTAATGACCTCGCTGCAGGCAATTCCCATCGCATTCCTGGCGGCAGGATGGGACCCTGCTGGTACCCAGTCAACAACCCTGGCTCTCTACAGGCACCCAGATAGGTGATGACAGGAGGCAAACAGAGCTTTTTTTTTGCCTTTTTTTTTTTTCCTGTGTGCAAGAAACATTTCCACAAAAGCTTATGAAATTAGTAATTATTTACCCCGTAGTAATTCCTCTGCAAAAAAATAATCACTTTGGAACTTTTACAGAATTATTTTGGCCACAAAGAAAAATGTAACTGAGAGACTTGCAAACAGAAATAGTTGGTGAAAATAGTTTGTGCTATCCCAGCAGCTACTGCACTTTTTAAAAATACCTCTAATTTGATTCAAATTGCTGTTTTTTGGAACTGAATGGTTTTGGTTAAAGGGCATTTTTAATTTTTTTTCTAAGTCATCACTAATAACTTTTAAACTTTTTTTGTTTAAAGACATCAATTTATAAGAATTAGGAAATGGCGTTAGCTCCAGCTGCAGCCTTAGAAAAGGCAGTTTGGTGGAGCAGTGTAGTTAGGAAGGAACATTGTGTGTCCTTCAGGGTTTTCTAAAAGTTTTTTTAACACACAAACAAACCAAAGCCCCAGTGCTGTTTTACCTGTGTGGCGTCCCATGCTTGGTATTGCAGTGTTCCTGTGAGGATATAGTCCGTGATGTAAAATATAAATAGGCTTATAATTAGCAAAGGACTAGCAAAAGCCCACATAACCTTCCAATACCAGCTTGGCTTATGTCCAATCATTGTGTGAAGATCTTTCTCAAATCTGTGATTAAAAAGAAAAGCAGAAAAAAAGAAAGCATGTGTTCTTGAGAGCAGCTCTGTATGCTCAGTCAGTACCTTGCTCTCCACAGCTTGACAACCTCCTCTACGATTAAATAGGGCAGGTGGAGGGTATCTTTGACCAGGGGGAGACATGAGCAGAAAGGGGCAGTGTCTGAAAAGCTGGCTGGAAGGGAGTACAACAGGATGCCCTATTCTATAGGTAGAGTTATATATGGTAGAAGAGCCCCCATAGACTTCGCCTTAGGTAAGGTCAGAGCCTTGGTTAGTTCTGGAGGCTGCCGAAGAGCTGGACTGAAGTGGTGTAAGGAGCTCACGCTGAAGCTGTGTGAGGACCTTGCACTGAGGTGGCGTGAGGACTCGTGTCGCCCACCCTCGCTGAGGGGAGACCTCCTTGTCGCGGCCCTCATGCTGCCCCCAGGAGCTCAACCTGGAGACGACCTGGAGCTTCTGAACATGCCAAGTGCCTAAGAGCAACACGGGTGGCCACACATGCCTGTTGTGAACAGACTTGCAAGCGTTAAGATCATGTTAGATGTTAAAACTTCCTTCTTTTAGGTCGCCCACGCGCATGGGCTGGATGCACCGGGGCAGCCTCCCTGCCTGGTGCTGGCCGCGCGCCGCAGTGCCACTGGGCTCATGTGTGTGTCCCTGCGGAAGGAGAGGCTGTTTTGGCAGGAGATGCTCTTTAGACCGAAGACGAGAAAGAGAGCAAGCAGGGAACAGCGTGTCCCACTCATTAGTGCTCCCCTGCCTGTGGAGAGAGTATTGGCGGGTGACAAATTAGAAAATCACAGGGACAAAACTAGCAGCTGGGGGCTTTTACCCTTGTGTTAAGGACAGGTAATACCTAAACTCAGATTGTAGGAGGTAGCACCCCTTTGGCGGCTTGCAGGGTGTCAGGAAAAGGGTAAAAAAAAAAAAAAAAAAAAAAAAAGTAGTAATCCAAAGTGGTATTTTCACTCCTGCTGCTGTCTAGCTTGACCTATGGTTGTATCCCCCCTCTCCTACTTACGATCATGCTGTAAATAAAGGGAATTTACAGCTCATACCTTCTTATCCCGTAAACATAGCACACAGCAATTGTTTCCACCAGCACGATGAGCAGCAGCGAGAGGGTGGCTGCATAGTCGTTGAATATGTCAAACCAGTAATTCCCAGCCTCCATGGTGAAAATCAGGCCAATGACGCAGTTAACGAAACACACGAGACCTGCACGGATAGCACAGAGAGGCTCTCGTGGCATCTGGGCAGCGCATGTGCATGAAACGGCGTCTTACTGAGACTAGAAAGATATTGGGACTTCTACGGCTTTCTGACAGGGTAAGAGAGTTATTAATCAAGCTACTGCCATGAGAACTGCTGCAGAAGCAGCCAAGCTGCAGGAAGACCCTTTGGAGCAGCTCTGCATTAAGTGCTGGTATTGGATGGACCTGGCGCTCTGAAGCCTTGGAAGGTCTCTTGCATCTTTCTCACAGCCACTTTTAAAACATTGCTGCTCTGTGTGATACTTCCCTGTGTAGCTCTGTCAGCACTGGGGTCCAGTGATCAGAGCTTTACCCAGTCAGAGATTTACCCAGTAAATCACAGAAACACAGAATGGTTGAGGTTGGAAAGAACCCCTGGAGATCATCTAGTCTGACCCCCTGCACAAGCAGGGACACCTAGAGCACATGGCGCAGGGTCACATCCAGGCAAGTTTCTAATATCTTCAGAGAAGGAGATTCCACAACCTCCCTGGGCAATCTGGTCCTGTGCTCTGTCACTCTCACAGTTAAGAAGTTTTTCCTCAAATTCAGGCAGAACTTCCTGTGCTTCAGACTGTGGCCGTTGCACCTTGTTCTGTTGCTGGGCACCACTGCAAACAGTCTGTCCCCAGCATCTCGACCCCCTCCCTTCAGATATCTGTATACATGGATAAGATCCCCTCTCAATATTCTCTTTTCCAGGCTGAACCTGCCCAGCTCTCAGTCTTTCCTCATAAGAGAGATGCTCCAGTCCCCTGATCATCTTCATAGCCCTGTGCTGGACTCTTCCTCGTAGCTCCATGTCCCTCTTCTGCAGAGCTCAGAACTGCACCCAGTACTCCAGGTGCAGTCTCACCAGAGCTGAGTAGAGGGGCAGGATCCCCCACCTCGACCTGCTGGCAACACTCCTGATACAGTCCAGGATCCCATTGGCCTTCTTGGCCACCAGGGCCCACTGCTGCCTTGTGATCAGTCTGTTGTCTACCAGGACTCCCAGGTCCTTCTGCGCAGAGCTGCTCTCCACCAGGTCAATCCCCAGCCTGTCCTGGTGCACAGGGATATTCCTCCCTAAAGTATCTGCACTGTGCTTTAGTATTCAGCCACGTGGCAGCAAACACAACATAGTTTGCTCTTGTTCCAGATAATTTCTCAAGAGCAGGCAAGCACTTGTGGCAGCATATTTGATAATCCCTACTCTGCAGGAGGACGAAGCGGGATCTTCAAAGATGGTGGGACACCAGAGCTTGTACGTGTATGGTCTCACCTTGCCTCACTCGTGCTGTTGCGCGGTGTCTGCTCACCTGAGATCACCTCCTTGGACAGGTGGGTGGCAATGAACCTGCTGTCGGTCAGCGGCGTGAGGATGGCAGCCATGTTTCCCAGCATGCTCCCTATGCCCAGCATCAGGAGCATGAAGAAGTAGAGCACTGAATACAGCTGCGGCACCTCCATGTTTTTGATTGCTTCGGAATAGACTATGAACGCGAGTCCTGTCCCCTGGACAGCCTGGCAGCAAGGGAAGAGATTGAAAGAGTGAGTTATGTTCAGCGCTTCCCTCAGTCACCCATGATTTTAGGGTAAGGAATCATTTCTATGGGGGAGACTGAAATTCTTCCCAACTTCAATCCCTTCTAGTTGGGGAGATTTTGATCTCTCTTCCTTATTGCAGTATTTTTGCTCTGTAGGCATTAACAGACAACAGTTTTAGCAAAATCAAGGCCACCTTTTATTTCCTTCTGTTGACTAGGATCCTGCTCTTCAAGGAGCTCTATTGATTTCAGCAGGGCTGCTTAGGGCTGAAGTTTTCTTCTGCTTGAACAGTGGCATAAGAGGCTGATCCTCCATCATGGCAATGCAAACTTGCCCTGGTGGTGCTGCACAACAGCGCCAAGTGAGATTTTTGCTGGTTCATTTAAAATATACAGAAACCGACAGAAGATCTGCTTGTAGCAAAAACCTTGGGCCCGAAACCCGTGCGACCTTCCCTGGCCCTCAGCTGGCTGCAGTAATCCAGCTGCTGCAGGATCTGATCTCAGCCTCTGGGCTCCCCTGGGGATGCAGCAGCATTTCCCAGCATGAGCCCCAAGGGCCTTGGTCAGGAGGGGGAGCTGCTGCTCCCCAGCCTCTCTGCACACTCCAGCCTGCAGCTGTGGGGCGACCATGCTCCCTGTGCGCAGCCTGCTGCGGCCCCAGGGCAGGGCCGGCAGGGGCCGCTCACCGTGTCCAGCTCCGCTTCCAGGCTGCAGTTCCTGAGCTGCGGCAGCAGCTCCGCGTACTGGTGTGGGTGGGTGGCCTGGAGGTGGGCTTGCATGGTGCCCAGGTTGTCCGCTGTCAAGGAGCCTTCTTCCAGGTCAAAGGCGTTTGTCAGCAGCAGGATCACCCTGGGGAAAGGCAAGCGAGTGTCGCATCTCTTTGTGCACGGGGGAAGCATCTTCGAATCATCTGCCCTCTCCCTGCTTATCTGGCAGCAGCTTATGGTGGGAAAAGGAAAATGAGCTAAACCCCAGCTCTTACTTGTTCATGCAGCTTTCGTAGTTGAAGGTGGCCTTGAAGCCGTAGATGGAGAACGTGACGATGCTGGCGAAGATGGAGGTGGTGCTGTTGATGAGCGAGACCACGATGGCGTGCCGCTCGCAGTTGTTGCTCGGCTCATTGTAGCTGGCATAGGCAATGAGGCTGCCGAAGCCCAGGCCCAGCGAGAAGAAGATCTGCGTGGCTGCGCTGATCCATGCCTTGGGGTTCGCCAGCTGCTCCAGCTGCAAGGCCGCGCGGCACCCGTCAAGTCACAGCCCGGCCGCTCATGCCCGCATGGCGCTTTAGCACTACTTTTTTCCCAAAAGACCCAGGCATTCAGGAGGTGCTATAATTTTGTTAAGTTTTTTCCTTACCTTTGGTGTAAACATGTAAATGAGCCCATTTACAGCCCCGTGGAGCGTTAACCCTCTTATCAGGTATATGATAAGAACACAGTAGGGCAAGGAAGCGGTCACATATACAACCTGCCAAAAGGAAGGTGGACACTGAAGACAATTTGTCAGACCATGCAGTGATGCAAAGAATACTCAAGAGCATCTCTGGCTACGTCTTCCACCTACAACTTTCTGTTTTCATTTACTTCACCTGAAACATTAGCATTATTGTTTGCTATCTTACACTAAGCTTTAAATGCATATTTTCAGTGAATTTAAGATTGCAGTTTAAGTTTAGATTCCAGTTCTTGAGAAACAAGTTTTATCTACTTGAATTGAAAAATAGTAACTTCAAATGTTTGTGGTGTTTACAACCTGTGTTACATAGCATCTAGTGGAGGAAAATTGGTTTGAAGCTGCCTGAGAAGAACTAACCAGTTGGGTCTCTATTCAGAGCAAAAACAAAGCAGAGCTCCTCAGTAAGTGGCCCAAATCAAATTGGAAGGAAAAAAAAAATAATTCAAGTGTAGAAGAGACTTTAACTGGTTGTAACCCAGCTAGAAGGGTAGAAAAGCAAAATTTTTCAGCTTTGATCACACTTCTGACTTTGAACCTCAATTTTTATTGTGTTAGAAGCTGGCACATGCCAAAAAAGGGAGAATCTGGTTGATGTCCCTTTGCGTCGACCTCAACACATTTTCCCCTCCTGCTCTACCAAGCTAATGAGAAGAGGATCCAACCAGCAACTACCAGACATCCCTCGGATTTGCACCAATTCCCAGCAGAGGAAGAGCTCCCAAGAAGGGACAGAAGCGGCTCATCTGGAGCACAACTCCTGCCTGTCCCATGTCCGATGCCAGCACAGGCCAGACCCCTCTGGGCGCTTCCCAACGTGGCCGTTGCAGCGCCTCTAGCGGGGCTCACCTTGCCGGTGGACTCGGTGCCGCGCAGGATGCAGAGGTAGACGACGAGCCAGGCCAGCGTGAGGCACAGTGCCTGCTCCCACTGCAGCGCCCTGCTGGCCTCCAGCGACGGTGCGATGTTGAGCGTCCGCCGGTACCAGAAGTACTGCGTGGGTGACGTGCGTGCGCACTCTGCCTCGTAGCCCGTGCGGTTGCTGTTCAGCGGGCAGCTGGCCCAGGGCAGGGGGTCCTGCCGGGAGACGGGGCCGGAGCCACTGCCTCACCCAGGCTGTGCCACCCTCTCCCGCACACTCAGCCCTCTCCTTCAGGGTCCACCCTCTCCCCCGAGCCTCTCCCCCAGGATGGCTGAACTCTGTCCTGGCAGGGAGCTTGGGGTGTCCCCTCTTTCCCACCGGGACCAACTATCTCCCCTGGCACTGCCAGCCCTCTCCTGGGTTGGAGCCGCTGCCCTGGGAAGAACCCTCTCCTTGGACAGCCAACCCCCTCCCTCTGGTCTATTGACCCTCTCCTTCAAGGACGACAACCCTTCTCCCCCGGGACTCTCTCCCCAGGAGATGACTCTCTTCCCGGGACTGCCGACCTTCTCCCCCAGGGCCGACTCCTCTCCCTCCCAGGCCAACCCTTCAGAGCTGATCCTCTCCCGCCAGGGTTGACCTTCTCTCCCAGGGTGGACCCTCTCCCTTGGATTGGCCAGCCCTCTTCCTGCGAGCTACCCACCCACCCACCTGGAAGGAGTGGAAGAGGTACCAGAAGGCCCAGGCGTTTATCACGTTGTAGTACATGGAGAGGAAGAAGGACACCAAGACGCTGGCGACGCCTGCAGCGAGGAGAGAGGCGCTCGCCCAGCCACCCTCCAGCTCCCCAAGCCCCAGCCCCATGCCACGATCGTCCCCTTTGAATTCTCAAGGGATTTAAGCTCTGATGGCCCCAGATGGAGAAGACCATGGCCAGCTGGTGCACAGGGCACCTTCCTACTGCCAAAACGCCTTCTTCCTTTGGGGCTATCCTGAACTGGATGTTGTACATCAACCTTGATGGTTGAAATTCAGTTTGTTTATTTGTTTATTTATTCATTGTGTACACAAATTGGAGATGACTTGGGCCCTTCAATGACTCCCTGGCATAGCCCAGAGCAGACCTGGCTCCTCAGCTTCCTCCTTGGAGCAGCCAAGCGCCCCCTCTGCCCCGGCTCTCCCCGCTGCCCTCAGGCCCCGCGGCCGCGGACGTACCGACCCCGCAGAGGTAGGGGCTGATCATCTTCCAGGCGCCGATGCTGCCGCGCCGCATGCGCTGCCCCACGGCCAGCTCCAGGTACAGCAGCGGCATGCCCTCCACCACGAGCATGATGATGTAGGGGATCAGGAAGCCACCTGCGAGTCAAAACCCAGAGGCGCCACTCAGCAAACCGGGCACTGCGTTGCTCTCAGAGACCCCAAACTGCGTCCTTAATGAGGGACATCTCATGGGGTTTCCTTATTCTTTTTTGTTTTCTTTTTTTCCCAGATTCCCCGTGCCGGTGCAACAGGACAGGCTGTCCGGTGACCCCAGTCCCTGCCGTGGCCCTTGGCAGCACCAGGATTTGCCGTGTTAAAATGTGTCGGGCGCGGGGACGCAGGGCTGTCGGGGAGCTGGGCCCGGCGCGAACAATGTGCAGGGCGGCGCTGTTAAAGGGTAACCAGCTGCTGGGCACGGCTCCTCAAACATAATGAGACAAGGAGCCCGGGGGGAAAGATTGACTTCGTGGAAAGTTTTCCCTAGAGGAGCTCAAGTGCTTGATAAAAAAGTAACAGCAACGTCCGAATGGCAACTGTTAAGGGATGTACTGGTATCTGCCATGGCTTTTGAAAGGGACCCATGTGGGCCATGAGGGCCGAAGCAAGGGAAGAGATGTGGCTTGCTCTTCCCGTTGGGTTTTCCCCAGCTCCATTGGGTTTCTTCTGGCAAAAAGAAAAATTCCCCTTTCCCGCTCACTTTGGAAAAGGCGAAAAGCTGGGATTTTGCAGAGACTTTCCCGCTTCCCTTTTTACAGTGCACCAAAAACATTTACGTAAGCACCTCTTCTTTAGGCCCTAATCAGTGGCATTAACATTCCTCACAGCGGGAATGCGCCCCACGCCGGAGCCCAGGCCGAGGGCTGGAAGCGCACACGGGGAGTAAGCCGGTTTATTCTGGGAATTAACTTCCTCCCTGGCACCTCAGCTTTGTTAACGGCCCCTTTGTTTGCCCGTTAGGTAACTTCCTACATGGAGCAGGAGCAGTGCCTGGAGGCTCTCCAGGGCAGCTCTGCGCCTTGTTTTGCCAAGGGGTTTTGTTCTGCTTTGCAGTGCCCGGAGCTACTGCAGATGTAACAACCTCCTCAGAAAAGGCAGCTGCACCTGCAAGGACTTTGTGCCCCTGCAGCCCAGCTCTCCTTGCTCTGCTTGGGCCGCGCTCCCTGGGGGAGCAGGAGGCCCTGCAGCGGTCGGAGCTCCTTGGGGCCCCCAGCCGGGAGGGCTGCGCCACTCCCGCTGGCTCTGCCCTCCAGCGCGAGGTGCCAGCGACTGCACCAGCTCCCCAGCCCTGCGCCTGTCACCGCCAGCTTTTAAGCTCCCCGAAACAATGTTTTGTCAGTGCAGCTTTTGCAGACCCCTGGAAAGCCGCTAACTACCTTTTTTTTTTTTTTTTTTTTTTTTCTCCTGAGGGCTTTGCAAGGTAACAGGAAAGCAAAGCTGACCCTCGGGTCCAGAATTTCAGAAACTGCTCCTGTTCAACTACCTTTCCTTTTAACTTGATCATTTTTGGTTGGCAATCATTTCTGGCTACATTCAGAGTGTTCACACCATCTCTGCTAATAATGCTCCTTCAGGGGAATATTCAGGGGATAGAAGATGCAATGCAAAAACACCTAAGTGTTTGACGTTTTGGATGCCTGCCAAGACAACTAATAGTGAACCAATGTCCTGCTGACAGCTGCATGCAGAAACATTTACGTTGTAGGCTTTGCGCTACAGCTGAGGATCAGACATGAAGTCTTTGCGCTCAGAAGCCCCTGCATAGAGATATCCCTATAAACACAGCTCCTCTCACTGTTGCTCCTGCTGTCTGGAATGCCTGAAAAGGTTCTGGATGTGGTGGCATCCAGTTCCTATTGCAGTTGCCCCCGTTACGTTCTGTGGGCTCTTGGCCCCGCTCCTATAGGGCAGCTCTGATGCAGTCCCAGCTCCGAGCCAGCCCCTCAGAACTGGCACAGCGCGCGCTGATTCCTACCACGCGTGGGTTTAAACGTAAACTACGAGCCAATGTCCACCCACCGCACAAAACAAGCAGAAAGCACCTACACATCTCGGTGTGCATTTCCTGCCGGAAAGAAGAGAAAAGCAGCAGCAGACAAGAAGTAAGAGAGGCAGAGGCTATTCCTATCACTGAAACCAGCAGCATGGCAATCCATGCAGCATAGAAAGCAGAATAAAACTGAGCGGTTTTGGAGGAGCTTTTCGAAAGCATTCTTTAAAAGATGGCCATTAGCCAATGATACCTGCGTACTAGAAGATATATATATATATATAATCTAATTAGCTGATACCTATAATTAACTGATTTGATTTCTAAGAAAGAACATCTGTGGCAGGTGTTCAATATAGACATCTTTTTTCTCCAGTTTGGACAGGAGAGAGAGGGAGCCTTTCAAAGAGCATTTTTGGAGCCCAAACCCACCTAATACTCACGTTCAAAACTTCCTGTAAGGCTTTTGCTGCGCAACTCCTGTTGACTAAGGAGTTGCAGCCAACTTCAAGGCAGATTTGCAGCCAAGTTATCGCCTCCTAAAAGGAGGTTTTGTATCAAAGAAAGACATACATTCAGGACAGCAGCTCGAATGGCTGTTACTAATTTTTTGATTAACTCAGCGAAAACATCTCCCCTTCTCCTTAATATATATTAAAATCACCATATGTGAACCTACACATGAACCGAGGCAGTTTCTGATGCCTGCAGAGTGTTTCAATGGGAGGAAGAATACAATAAATCGATACCATATGGACCTGCACCCCACCTCTACCTCCAGCCCTTTGGCAAATGGGTCGTCACATGGTCTCATGGCACTTGTAGGAAAGGAGTGCCGCTGTGTTGGGGCAGCTGGCATGTATGCACTTTATGCTAAGGAATACATTAAATGAAACAGCGACACAAGCAAAGCGATGTTTACCGCTGGACCCGGGTGTATCTTATGCCTCTTGCTGGCACTGCGTAACGAAATTGCCACATACAGCCACAGATCCGACCCCTGCTCTGCCCTCGTGGGTGCACGAGGTGTTACCATCATGCACAATGTGCTGTGGGTCTAAAGCTCATGACACCCCTCCCTCGAGGGAAGCAAGGAACAGAAGCCTCACTTACCTCCTCCATACATCTGACACAAATACGGGAACCTCCACACATTTCCCAGCCCCACTGCGTACGAAATGCAAGCGAAAACGAACTGCAGGGGGTTGTCCCACAGGGGTCGGGGTTTCTCCATGTTGGCGCGGGCCTCGGCAGCGCCGTCCTGCCTCCCAGCCGCACAGCTCTGCGCGCCCGGCCGCCGGCGCCACGGCCGCCCCGCGCCCGGGGGAGGAGAGGAGACGAGAGGAGGAGGGACGCTTGCCAGTTCCGATCAAGCCTTTTAATTACTAATCTTATTAACAGGCACATACTGAAGTAGGAATGCTGGTAAATAGATTATAGGAACGCACACACAGAACTATAAAATTGGTACTTTGGGTGAAGAGCTGCTTGGGTTTTGACTGGCGTTTCTGGGAAGGATGTGAGCCTAGGGATTCTTCTCACACACTCATTGAGACTGCAAAGAGATAACACTGGCATGATAGTTAGTTAGGTTTTGGAAACTAGAAAATCCTTCTACACAGAGCACTCTTCTCTAGGAGCTGCATTTCAGTGAATGAGGCATCAGCTTGGGCTTGGTAACAGAGCGAAGAGGTTTCTGTAGCGTTAGGACTGGGTTTAGCGGTTGTCAGAGCTGACTTATTTGAATATTCCTTGCCCTAACCAGGTCCTCAGGCATCTTGACACATCCATTTCTGGTGTGGCAACCTGCAGCCATGCTCACCCCAACAGCCTACCCTCTTCCCCAAAATAGCTGTATAACAGCCCCTATCACCCGTCTACATCCCCAGCCTGCTTCAGCCTGGAGTCCAGCACCTGAGTGTGAGCCTTCAGGAATACGAAGCATGTGGTTGAGACCAAAGTCTTACCCCTCCAGGCTATGGACGTGTGTGAGATACATGTAGAGCTCAGGGAGGGCTGCAAATAACCCTGCCTCACTCCACTTACCTCAGCCCCACACACTCAGGCCCAGTGCTGCAGATGGACTTTCTGAGGGGTTGCTTTTTTAAAATATGTTTGTGTTTCAGGGGTGGAATATACACAAAGGCCACCAGGAAGCTGTGTCTGCAGCCTGGTGTGGAGGCAGAAGGACCTAGGTGGCCTTTGGGCTGTTTGAATGTGCACTGAGATGTCAAACTTGGATGTGAACCCGGTGTGCTTGGGCCCTTGCCAAGGTACATTTTGACACCAACCACTTCAGACGGTTCTCTCAGGAAAGGAGACAACAAAGGGGGCTTAATGAGTCCTAGGACTCCGCTTCCTTCCCAAATCTAACTATGGCCCCTCTCGGGGCAGGACTGGGCACCTTTCAGGCCCTTTTTGTGAAAGAGACTCATTCAGCTGAGGTAACATCACAGGGCAGTCAGATCTGCCCATTGAGAAGCTACAGTTAACCGTCCCAAATCATAAAAACTTTTGCAAAGTTTTATTATTAAGTTAAATATACATCACTGCCTGTGTAATTCATTAAAAAATATGTTACTTAAAATGGCTTATAGCATTTCATAAGTCATGGGTAAGAGAGCTTTAAAAATACATAGCCCACAGCTAGCACTTGGGAGATGGTCATGCTTCTGTGTGAATAGATTACTACTACTGATGAGCATAATCAAGTTAAACATTGCCCTGGCTCTATACCTCCTTCCCATTACATTTCAAACTAGTTTACTAATGGACTGGGGAGGCTGCAGGCAGGGAGGAGTGGTGAGCCTGGAGAAGGTCAGTCGCATCAGGCAGTTCAGGTGCAGTGGAGTGAATCACTATCTATCCTCGCCCTCATAAATGGCAGCCTTATGAACAGCCTGGCTCATAAATTGCTGTCATTTTTTTAAAGGCCGTCATGCAGGCAGGCACCTAGCCCAGTACCTGTCAACCAGTGTCATCCACCTTAAGGGATGGGCTCTAAAAAGCACTTAAGGGTATTTAACATCGAACACTCAGTGATCCCTGCTATAAGACTTTCCACACAGCCCTTCAGATACGCTGTTCCAGATGCAATTGAGGATTTATCTCTATATCTCCTTTAAAATTTCGCTTACTCTGGGTTGGATGAAGAATTGGGCTTCATGTGAAGGGACCAAGATAAACTGTAAAAAGATCAACTGAGGGAAATGAATATGGGAAATGTCCAAATTGCAGCTGTCTTTACAGAGGTCTATCAACTGACAGAAGATCACAGACACAAAGATCATTACATTAGTCATTTTAAATAGGGATTAAGAATAAATTTTCTCTCTACCTACCTACCAAATTCTAGAACATGGGGCTGGGAGAGTAGGGGGAAAGACTGGGGATTCATCTCTTCCATGGCAGCCCAGGACAGAACGTGAGCTGCTCTGTGTAAACCTAACACGAAGTAGGTATCCAAAGCAGGAAATCCCATTTCTCGCTGAAGCAGGACTAGAAGTGCTTAGGTGAAGATACCCACTGAAAATCCTGAGCTTGTCTCTTGACACCTGCACATCTCCCAGCTACTGCTTTAAGCTCCATATTTGCTTACTTTAGGAGACAGAGAGAACCAGCTGCATTTCCAGACCTTAAACAACTCTGGGTCGTGACACCAGTAGGGTGATTGGTCCAACGTGTAGTTGGAGATTACAGTTTCTCCTTTGAACCGTTATTGGCAGTTATTACAGAAACGCTGTTATTCTGTCTAGCTCATCACTGCTGCTTGCTGCTTGGTTCTGGGCTGCAGATGATGCCCCTGAGATCTGGGCTCTGAAATCTCATATTCAGCCCCTTAGCAACTCTCAAACTGTTCTGCCACTACCACTACCTTCAGCGATCAACTAGTAATTTAAGACATCACTATGGAGGTTTTCTCCCTAAGAAAACATGCCTGGAAAAAAAAATCCTCTTTTTCACTCTACTTGACTTTCTTCAGCATCAGCGTTCCAGCCCTTTTGGGGTGGAGGTCTTTTTTAGGGCACTGCTTCCATAGAGGTGCACCCAATAGAGCTCGGAGAATCCCTGCTAATTCATCCTGATGCAGGACTGGATGCCAGCAGTTTGGGTGGTTTCGCGCTGCTCACCACAGCCCTTTCAGAGCTCTGGATAGCAGTGGGTTGGAATGGAATAAAGACAGAACTAAAACCTTGCCAGGGTCGCCTGCCATTGCCACAGACTCCTGGCATTTTGCTGCAGCAGCAGCCTCAAGGCTCCTCTACCTCTTTCCCCTCTACTTTGCAGGGGTACCAGCTGGTTAAAGACTGCACCAACCTGCTTAAAACCAACCACCACCTACTTGTAATGCTGAGATACTATTAACTAGTTCCTACCACCCGAAAACAAAACTAAAAATAAGATACTAATGGATCTGTATCTATTACGATGCCAAGACACACTGACATGTATCTACCCACCTTTAATTTGCAGGACTGTGGTTCCCAAATCCTACCCCAAATGCTGCCTGATATTTTAGGATACACCTGTATGCAGCGTATGAACGAATCACAGGTGTGGTGAAACCAAAGATCTTTATTTAAACACAACTTATATAGCTCCAACGCCAGAGATGGTTCCTGTTCCGCACAGCAGCACGTGAAGCCCAGCAACCCAGCCAACCCATCAACTCAATCACTGATCACGCACCGATCACGGCGAGGCTGCCCGATGAGCTTCCTCGTCATGCGCTGGCCATGTGGCTGCAGCTCCCCCTTCTCCTGCTCAGCGCCCCCATCCGTCAGGGAGACAGTCTTTGCTACCAGCCCCCACATCTCCCCCTTCCTTATTTAGTTTTTGCAGTGCTGTAACAGCCTTTATTTGAGCAGTCATTGCTTGATTGATTGATCAATTAACTGAGACAAGGTAGACAAAATTAACAACAAGCAAAATACAATTACCCCCAAAATCAAAAATTTTACAGTTCACATAATTGTCCAAATATTTAGGGCCTTGGCAGTTCCAATTTCTGGTACTATAAAGCCAAATACTCGCTCAGCAACATTTCACAATTCCATCTTTGAATCACATTCTTCAGTAAATGGTAATGCACGCCTTACTCTGTGGGTATGATTAGTCTTCTAGTCTCCAATATCATATGTTATGTGGGAACAGTCCAATAGCTGCATCCCCAGGGAGAGATGTCTTGGTTATAGTTTTATTATACCATTATTAACACCACAGTGAATTAATGGTGCATATTGTTCTGTCATGGTGATAACAGTTTTTGACTGTCCATGGGGTAAAAAGATCCATTCCAGCACTCAAAGTGGATCTGTAAATGGTACATCCCACTGCATCAGGGTGGTAAACGGTTGGTAATTGCTAGATATAATAACAACTAAGTTAGCTTCTATTTTCTCTTTGATTCTGTAGCTCTGTCTGTTCTCTGTTGCATGTGCTACCTTTCTAAGGCCTGCTGACTCTCCCTTGCCAAGTGTCGTGGAGAATTCAGATACGGGTCCCCTTGAAGTTGTTGAAAGAGGAAGTTGAAGTTGAAGAAAGAGGAGTTGTAACTCTTCACTGGTGAGACCAACCTTGGTCAAATCCAGTTTATGGCCCCTAGCAATCTTAGAAAGTCATTAAGGGTTTTTTTTTTTGGCTCGTTGGACTTTCTGTTTTGCAGCTTGCAATCCTGCCATAGTTACTGTTGCTTGTATTTGCTCAGAGACTTGTTCAACTGCTTGTCGCGATGGACCGCTAATTAGATCATCATCCATGTAAAGGTAAATCAAAATGCCTGGATTTCTCTGCTGGATCAGCTGCAGAGTCTGGGCCATTGTCATCTGACAAGTAGTGGGACTGTTATCCATCCCCTGAGATAGTACAGTCTGATGATATCTGCACCTGGACTCACAGTGATGGAGAGCTGGCACTGAGAATGCGAAGCGAGGAGCATGTTGGGGATGCAATGGCATGGTAAACAAACAGTCCTTCAGGTCTGTAACAATTAAAGGCCATCCTGTGGGCAACATAGTTGGTGAGGATAACCCCTGTTGCAAAGCTCCCATAGGCGCAATAGCTGCATTAACTGCCCTTAAGTCATGCAGCATTCGCCATTTACCACTTTTCTTTGGAATCACAAAAACTGGAGTATTCCACAGGCTAGTTGATAGCTGTAGATGTCCTGCTGCCAACTGCCCCGCCACCAGCAAATGTAGCTGTTGCAGTCGCCCTTTTCATAGGAGCCACTGGTCTATCCAAACCAGCATATTTGTGCGCCAGGTGAGCTGAACAGGTTGAATCTGGGCTGGTGGCCTGCCAACAGCCTGTACTGAAAAATTGTCGAGCCTTCTTTGGGCATGCCTATGCACAAGATCGCGCCAAGCTGCCCTAGCAAATCACGACCCCAGAGAGCACACAGTACAGACAGCACAAAAGGCCCTAAGCAGCCTATGGTGCCATCTGGACCCAAGGCTGTCAATAAACGTATGCTCTGTTGCGGTCACTGCATGTCTCCCACACCTGCAGTGATGGCCGCTGATTCCTTAGTTGGCCAATGGGGTGGCCAGTCACTCGCGTGTACCATCGAAACATCTACCCCTATATCCACCAGCCCTGCAAACTGAATTCCTTTGACAGGGCATGTCAGTAGAGGCTTCTGTTGTACAGTCATCTGCTTTACCCGGAAAATTTGTGGCTCTCCTGTATTTCCAAAGCCTCGTGATTCCCCTCTCTTGGTTGCGGCCTTGCCTTGGAGGACTCAGAAAAGGGACCAACTGCGCAATCTGCTGCCCAACGGGAATATAACATGGGGGCATGGGAGTCTATGCCATAATTTGAATTATCTCCATAAAATCAGTATCAATAATTCCTGGCAATACAAAAAGTCCTAGTCTTGTTGTAGAGGAATGTCTTAATAAAAGCACTTTTGGACCCTCTCCAAAAGGTAACTCGGGTATCAGTTTAGGTTACATCTAGGTCAGATCCAGCCCTGCGCCTCCTCTCATGGCTGGCCGGAGTGCACTGGCCAAGTGCGTGTTTGCTGCCTGCTCACACTGAGTATTTGGGGTGCGTGGCCTCGCCCCCCTTCGCCCGTTTCCCAACAATGAACCCAGGGGTTGACCATTTGCATGGAATTTAGATTGACACTCATTAGCCCAGTGAGGCCCTTTCTGACAGCGCGGGCATAAGTGAGCAGAAGCTGGCTTGCCTCTGCCTCCTGGCCCTTTGGGGCAGTTTTTCTTGAGATGGCCACTCTCTCCACATAGAAAACACTTCCCCGCCCCTCCTTTTTGAGGCAGGATTTGGTTTTGCGCAGTCAAATGTGCCGCAAGGGCTACAGCCAATGCGTTAGCAACATGTTCTGCAGTGCTGATATTCTCGCAAGCTTTTGTGGGCGATCTGCAATGCCCTTTTATAATCAGAATTTGCTTTGTTCAAGGAGAGCTGTTTGAGCAGCATCTCTCGGGCCTCTGGAGGCTCAACCTGTTGCTCCAAGGCTCTCTGCAGGCGATCTAAGAACGCAGAGTAACCTTGCGTCGGGCCTCAGGTGATCGTTGAGAATGATTGGGCAGTCTCAGGTCCAGCATCTGGTATTCGCCACCAAACACATAGAGATAACTCTTTAATCTGGACATATACTGGCCTTGGGTACCCAACTTGCCTCTGTGGGGTGGTGTGAGGACCTTCCCCAGCTAACATTTAGTATGAGGTTTGCACAGTATGAGGCATAATATTGTCCATGGCCTGTAGGGTGGACATTTCTTTAAATTAGTCTAACCATACTCAATAACTCATGGGAGTCAAGATCATTCACAACACTGATTTCCAATCATGTGGAATTAACATGTAACTTTCTGCTATAGATTCCAACAGAGTCATAGTTATGTTTGATAATATCCCACTTTACCACCTTCCGCAATTCTTTTATAGCTGCATACAGCAGTGGTTCCCACTGCGGCAGCACGTCAGTTTGGTACAGGATCGGCCATGCGACGGTGCTGAAGGTGCTGGTGCTGAAGGTGCTGCTGCGTGTTGTTAATTGCTTTTGTCCCCCTGAAGATCCGAGGCCGTTTTTAAGGTGACCATGATCTGCCACCAGGTGGTCACATGTTTTACTGCGGCAGTATCACCATCCATCACCGCCTCCTTAAGGCGCTTTCGGAGATCTCCCCACATGTCTCGTCGCGCTGTGCCTTCCTTCAGGAAAGTAGGTTCCTTCCCCTGAATCCACTCTGGTAGAGTGGCTAAATCCTTCCCGGAAACCTTCTGGTTCTGTTCGTGCATCATGTGCTACAGCTTGTCCAGGCTGCCTTTCCGCCTCCCATGGTTCCCAAGTCACTCACCTCTAATCAGGTGCTGGATGCACGCCGGAGTTCTTCCTGCTCCGCTCCTGGTTCGGCTGGGCTGTGCCGCTGGGTTCAGGCTTCGTGAGCCTCCTCAATGTTCATGCCCCATGTTGGGTGCCATCTACAGCATATGAAGGAACCACAGGCTTAGGTGTGGTGAAACCAAAGACTTTTATTTAAACACAACTTACAGAAAGCTTTTTTTTTTTTTTTTTTTTTTCCCTGCAGTACTTGAGGAGGCAAGCAGATCGGAAAGAATGTTGTAGCTGGTCAGGGTCAGAATTACAGGCCAGTGCTTTCACTGTGCCATGATCAAAAATTAACAGTTACAGGTTGAGCCCTGTGGGCACATTCTCTACTCAAAGCCAGTTAAAAGCATTTATTGCAGCAACGCTCACCTGCTCACATGGAAACTTACTTTCAAATGGTATTAAATTTGTTCTTAATATGTTTTAAAGGGCCTGTCTTCCTAGGGCAGTGTGAACTTTGAGCTTGATCTGTTCAGCCACCTGGAATTAGATCATTCATGTCGCTTCATGGGGCAGTCAGAATCATCTGACAGAAACCAACAGTTGTCCTTGATGAAGCCATAAAGAGATGAACTGAGGGAAACGTATATGGGAAGTGTCCAAATTCCACCTGACATTACATAGGTCTGTTAAATGGAAGAGGAGCACCTATGGTTTATAAGGGTTATGGATTGGCTGGCTATTATTCATAAGAGAAAAACAGACTGCGTAAAGAGCGTTAGAGAATGTTATAAATGGACAAATCCTCTGAGCCAATTGATTTGCCAGTATGCTTTATTGTAAATAGCAAGCAAGCAGCGCTGGGCGGCCGGGGAGTCTCTGCTCCACCAACGGCACGCGCGTTATAGTCCGTGAGAGCATCTTTTATTTACTGTTCCCCAAAAGTCTCCTCCCGGTTTGAATTCCAGTTCTGACGTGTTACAATGTTTCTACGCATGCTCCCTCCTTGTTGCTGGGGGGAATCTCTGAGATCTCCTGGTGTTCTTCTTGATGGGGGCTGTTCTTCTTCATTGCTGACCTTGTCACCTTTCTCAGGACTCTGGGAATAACTCTTTGCAGTTTGGCCTTGTTCTTTGTTTCTGCAATAGCTATTAGAAGCTTAGCATCCTTATCACTTGTAAATTACAACCTGGCGCCAATTTAACATATCCTTGTCACTTGCAAATTACAACCTGGCGCCATCTTAACATATCCTTATCACTTTGTTTACCTTGCGAATTACAACCCGTTTATCACAGAGAATATATCGTGTCATTAAGAAGGTAGTAGCACCTATCTGTTAATGACCAATTGCTGAATTCCAGCAGTTGTTACAGTGAACTGTGTTTTTTTGGCTGTCATTGTCAATACTGGTGAAGCTGAGCTGCCTCAGTTCAGTTCAGTCCTGCAGAAAAATATGCTTCACTTTGCAAGCAAAAACAGAGCTTGAAAGAGATTTGATTCCTGCACGGAATCAACGGGTTATAGAGAAATGTTCCCTCCAGACATAACTAGGGAGTGAGCAGCTCAAGTGGAAGAAATGGGTGGCGCTCATTTGAGCAGTGCACTGAGCTTCTGCAGACAACCAAAGAGACTGTTAGTGTTCACACCTCAGAGAGAGAAGTGCAGTTTTAAGAACATCACACGTGATCCGGAGATCCAAACACCATCGCTACCTCCAAAACACAGTACCTATCTCAACAAAAGGAGAGCTGCTACCATGCAATGCCACAGGTCTTTTCCAAGAGGTGAAGAGATGACATGTTTTTATCACAAGGTCCATCAAAACACATTCACCATAACCAGGCAGCAGTGCAAACCAGTGAGAGCATCACTCTCTCACACACTCTACACCAGCAGCCTGCAAAACAGGCAGGTCAGGGCTTCAGGTTTGCATATCGGAACTGGTTATAGGACTCACACATGTGATAATAGGGGCTCTAATTGCACTTTCTATGACCAACGCACTTGACTGAGCCCTACTGAAGCTGAGCAGGTACTGCCTTGCTGAAACGCTGCCTCAGTGCACGTGTCCAGCCGACAAGGATTTGTCATAAAACATAGCAGAAATCATGAGCTTTGCTGTCTCTCTCAAGCTGTTTGCCTGACATTTAACAGCAACTCATCTTAAAGTGAGTTTCATTACAAAGAAAAACATTTCTAACATACAAAGTGTCCTGTTTACACCAACATAGTGGCTCTGAGGAAATGCAGGCCAGAAAGCTCTTTCGTGTGTTACTGTTCAGAACGTCTTAGTATTTATGTGACTGTACAAGAGACCAAACAAACCAACAAAATCACTTTTCATGAACACAACTGATTGCTGCCTGGGGAGTGTGTAGTCCTACAAAGCTCTGCTCTTGCACTGCCACAATAAGTCACTGCAGACACAGGGCTTTATCCAACTCAATCCTGTTTAATCAGCGAGCAAAAAAAACTCAAAACAAACAAACAAACAAACAAACAAAAACACAACCAAAGACTGCAGAAAATATGACAATTTTAAGGGCTCTGCACTTTTGAGAGGGGGAAGTGAGCAAAACCAGTGCCAGGCAGCTCCAGAGACAGAGTTCAGGGTAGATGCCCCTGCATTACACACAAGCCTCTACCCAGCTCATCCCCAGGGTTGCTTTTTTACAGCTGGACATGAGTTTGTGGTCTTCATGTTTGTGTTTCTAGCAATATCCTTTGTTCATCTGCCTCTATTTCCTACACGTGAAAGAAAACAGCTATATAAAGTGTTCCTATAAAGAAACAGCTCTAAATATTTTTTTGAAAACATATGGTTTTATTTTGAGTAATATGCAACATATGTATCTCAACAGGGAAAGATGAACAAGTAAAAAGCATTATAAATAGGCTGCCAAACAAATCCAGGCAGAGGATTTCAAGTGAGATGTGAGGGGAAAAAAAAAAGAAAAGAAAAAAAAAAGAATAAAGGAAGAAAAAGAAAAAACACCTTTTCAGTGAGGCTGCAATAAGGAGGTAAAAACATCTAAAGTAAGTTATCTCCTGAGAAAGCCACTTCATTAGCGACTTACTTAGGCTTTTTCAGTTTGCCTGCTTAAATTAGGCATATTGGAAAGAATCAGCACTGCGATGTTCGTATTTCTTTCAAATAAATTCAACGGCAATAACATAACTGCAAGTAATGGCTTTATTTTAAGAGGGCCAGACACTCACCAATTCTGCAGCATTACTATTCACTCTGGATGTCCGATCCCTCAGCAAAAGTTGATCAGTTACTGAGGTAAATGTATACTGTATATACTGATGTAATTTTGCTGAGGGATCGGACATTCAGAGTGAATATTACAGAATTAGCGATCTGCTCCCCCCCTTTTTTTTCCCCTCCCGGTTTCATCTTCCACTGATGTAATTTTCACAGGTAATGTCACATTATGACTATGCAAATGAAAGCAGTATTGGTGTTTTTACCACAGAGATACCTAAGAAAAAAAACTAATGCTTATTTTATATATATTTTAAATTTTCTTAAAAAAAATAAACATTCTTTGTAAAGAATTGTCTCAGTTCTTCAATAAACTTCTGTTTGTTATTTCTCAGGCAGTGTGCGAAGTTCACAATTTAAACACATAACTACATAAACGATACCCATGACGTGTTTAGAAAGAAAATAGGTGTTTCAGCATCTTGTCAGTATTAATAAAAAGGGATTCTAAGCACTAAAAGCAGAAAGTGAAACAATCAAAACTAAAATAAAAAAATAACACAAACTCTACATTTTCTTTCTCCTGCAGCTTCTAATAGATCAAATGCTTTTTGTATTTCAGTCCTCTGGCTCGTATCTGAGGATAAAGAAAGAAAATAAAAATCAGAGCAGTAGAAAAACTAAGTTTGTTTCTAAAGAAAAAATAAACCCAAGTAAGGAATGTTTGTGGTATATTCATGTCAACATTCACTATATGACTCAGGGTACAAACATATGTATATATATATATATATGTATGTATATATGTGTGTATTTATATAGACTATGTATATT
The DNA here is from genome assembly GCA_013389825.1 of Crypturellus undulatus. NCBI lineage: Eukaryota > Metazoa > Chordata > Aves > Tinamiformes > Tinamidae > Crypturellus > Crypturellus undulatus. Next base: position 12,070 of record VWPW01000904.1, on the reverse strand, counting down.
AATCTAATATATAGTCTAATATAAGTATATAGTCTAAACTATATATATACACACACACTATATATATATATACTATATATATATATGTATGCACATATATATAGGTTAGACTATTTTTTCCTTTTGCAGTTGGTAGAGGGAAGAGAATGAGGGAATGAACCCATAGACCCCAAAATACTGGCAGAAGAGTTTGAATGGTAGTTTGAATTTCCACTTCTGCCCTCTCATAGCGCAGCTCTAAGGAATCAGTGCTACCAAAGGTCACTTCCCAGAACAGTGGCCTTCTACCTAATATGAAGGCCAGGGGGTATCTCCATCACTCAGTACAGGCCTAACCCTGCTTACATACTCAGTACTCACTCCTGTAAACAAATCTGTAAGAAATAAGATATATAAAATGCTAAAGCAGCAGGTACTTCTCCCTTCCGTTACTGAATTTCCTTTCAAGGTATCATATATTCTCATTATTTGATAGGCATTAGCTGCTTTGCACACATTAGTCTTATTCACCAAGCATCCATTAAAAGGACTGGCCCATCAAAAGTCAGAACATAGCTTAGCAACAAATCTTTTTAAAGGAAATTTTAGAGTCTGATTGAGATTCAAATTATTATTAATTTTAGGTTACAAATTTAGATACAAAATATAACAAGAGTGAAGCACACATCTTAAAGAGCACAGCACCACGTACTTGGAAAGCTTTTTGCGTAGTTCCTTTATCTGCTCATTCTTCTTCATAAGAATCTCTTTCATGTTGCGGTAGGCAGCTGTTTGCTGAAACTTCTTCTCCAATTCCTACATAGCAATGACACCAATGCATTACTTACTTAAATACTAAAATAAGGGAAATATGCTTTTTAAAGACAACATGTTTCCTGCTTAGATTTCAGCAGTTTCTCTAACTATTCACTATTGAAATTTATCTGATGTCAACTAAGAGATCGAAATGTTATTACCAGAAGAAAGAGATAGAAAGATAAGCTTTATTTTCTAAAGAAAGTCAGGCCAAAAATCCTCTGAAGACTGGAAATACAATTTGCATTCCCATGATTATATCATAGAATCATAGAATCATAGAATGCCTAAGGTTGGAAGGGACCTCTAGGGGTCATCTAGTCCAACCCCCCTGCACACGCAGGGCCACCTAGAGCACGTGGCACAGGGCTGCATCCAAGCGGGTCTTGAAGATCTCCAGAGAGGGAGACTCCACAACCTCTCTGGGCAGCCTGTTCCAGTGCTCTGTCACCCTCACCGTCAAGAAGTTCTTCCTTAAGTTCCCGTGGAACTTTTTATGCTTCAATTTGTGGCCATTTCCTCTGGTTCTGTCAGTGACCACCAGTGAAAAGAGGCCAGCCCCATCTTCCTCATTGCCTCCCTTGAGGCACTTATAGACACAGATCAGGTCCCCTCTCAGCCTTCTCTTCTCCAGGCTGAACAAGCCCAGCTCCCTCAGCCTCACCTCATAGGGCAGATGTTCCAGGCCCCTGATCATCCTCGTGGCCCTGCGCTGGACTCTCTCCAGCAGCTCCACATCCCGCTTGTACTGTGGGGCCCAGAACTGGACACAGTACTCCAGATGTGGCCTTACCAGGGCTGAGTAGAGGGGTAAGATCACCTCCCTCGACCTGCTGGAGATGCTCCTCTTAATGCACCCCAGGATGCCATTGGCCTTCTTGGCCACGAGCGCACACTGCCGCCTCATGGTCAACCTGTCGTCCACCACGACGCCCAGGTCCTTCTCAGCAGAGCTGCTCTCCAGCAGGTCGGTGTGCATATGAATGGGCATATATGCATAAGAATGGGCAATATTTAAGCATTCACCTAGTTATATTCACGCAGTAAGCTGTGTATTTCCTATTTTTCATATAACCATGTTTTTTCCTCAAACAAAAATATGCTGGCACCAATATGACTGTAGTTATCTTGCAGTCCTTACTCTTTGGTATGCATTTGTTAAATTCCCAATCAGTTAAGAAGCAAGCACGGAGGCCATCTTTACATTACAAAAAGAGCTGACCTTTTCAGCTGTGGATAGTTGATCTTGAACCTTAAGCAAGTCATGTTTTGTTGTGACCAAGTTTTCTTCCAATGATTTTTGATTTGCAGTAGAGTCATTCAGGGTCTTCTCAAACTGACATTTCAAAGCTGCCACTTTATTTTCCAGTTCAGTTATATCCTGGTTTACATTAGCCTTCATAAGAAGAAACATTTCAAATAAGTCAAATGCAGAGAGGTACGTTTTAATTTTTATGACTTTTATGACAATATTCCTGTAAAGCCCCAACTAAAAGTGCTTTAACTACCTAAATAAGGAAATTCCACACATTACGAAATACTGAAAAAAAATACCCTTGTAGCTTTAAAAATCATTAATTAACATTTTAAATATGACTTCTTTTTTTTTAACCACAAAAGGAGGATGACATTTTGTTCCAATCTTTCAAAGTATAAACACTACAATCCAGGATTTAATAAATCTCTTTAATATTAAAAACTTATATCTATTTATTAAACCTTAAATTATTAATGAAAATATTTGCCATGACTAATAAAATTCCTACATAGTAGTAGTGTACTGAACACAGATTTTGAAAGTCACTAGATAAAATTAGAAAAGAAAACCAAGCACATACCATAAATCCCCATTTCGAAAGCAAAATAAAAAGAAATGATTAAAACATGAAAATTGAAGTGGAAATACTGAACCTTAAAGCTGGCTTCAAACATGTAATACTGCAGGAATTAAAAATAATTAGTTTCTCAAAAGAATGGGATTATAGTGTTCCACTTTTGATAAAAGTTTGAATTAAAGTTTAAGACAAAAAAATGAAATAAATCTTATTTTTAAAAAATAGGTACAAGCTTAAAGAAAAATACTAAAGTGACATGAACAAATTTTCCTACATTAGTCTACAGGAGCACCATCTTTTATTTATTTATTTATTTTGTAGTAACAAGTAAACATGTTTGAAGCCAAAATTTACAGAAAAAGATTAAGGACTTTTTGTAGTAAAAATAACTGGTGAGCCAATTTTTACAGTACATTGACAGGTAGAATTATTTAACATTAAAATAAACATTCATTATCAGACATACTCATTGATTTTTGTGGCAAAACTTCAATTGATATTTACGAATATACAATTTGTAGCTATATGCATGCATTTTGTTTTTTAAAACCTAAATCAAGAAGCAAGTCTGGCTTTTAGATGTCTATATCAAACAAGTGTGAAAAATACTGGGAAAAAATAGCGTGTTTTATTTTTGCTATAAAAATATTTAGATGCCACGGTTATATCAGTAAAAAGAAAAAAACTCATAACTTTACATTTGTCAGTATAAAATAAATAGTGCCCTTTAAGACATGAACTCTAGAATAATACTTTCTGATAGCATCTTATCATGGTCTATGTGACACAAAAATGTCATAAAATTAACTAGGTTATCTGCTGACTGACAGACCACAGGAATAACACAATGTCACCAAGAACACAATACTAAACTGAACATTCAGATCTACCAGAAAGAAAAACATACCATATAGATGAATTTATGGCTTACTAGTGCTAAATACTGCAGAAAAAAAAAAAAAGGCCCTTGACAATTACATTTACCTTTTGATCTCCTTGGATCATCTGCAAATCTTTCAGTGACTTCTCTAGTTTCACCTTTTCATCCAGTGCACTTGTAGCCTGAAAAAACAAATTAAAAAAAAATCCACACCACTGATAAGCATACTTTCACTAAAAACATCAAAATAATAACAATGATTAAATAATATTAAGTATCCAAGCTCACAGTGAGTTTACCTGTGTTTCTATTGTCTTGAGTCTGTTCTTCAGTTTTTCATTTTCTTCTTGAAGTCTAGCAATTTCCTTTGGGTAAATAACAAGAAATAGTTCACCTGTAAACACTCTTGTGCTATTTTCAGTATCCCGAGTATTTGTAAGAAAAGTGAGAAAATAAGTTCAAGAAAGCAAGAAAGCTTGTAAATGCTTATAAAGATGGTCTTGTAGATAAGGATTACAGTTTTCTTCATGAGCAAAATGTGCAAATTACTGCATCTTCTGCTTCAGTGAGCAAGGAATTTCAATTTCCTTAAATACATAAAGTACAATATAACTGCACATAATAACTCATAATAACTCATATTTAATTAAAACTGTTACGAAACTGGTATTGAATTTACTTTGAGAAATAATTATACTGAGCTACGAGTAAAACAGAAGTATGAATGTTTTGATTATCTTGAAAGGTAACAACAATTACGACTGAGACAGTTCTTGAGAGGCCACTTTGGTAATGCAGTCTGGAAGACAGAAAATGAACATCTTCAGCTGATTCCTAGTGCTTAAAAATGTATTGTAATATGTGAGGTATTTTTAAATAGCCAAAGAAGCTCACTTCATAATAAAAAATATTGGTAGTATTAAGTATTAAAACATCTTTTACAACTATGAACATCTTTAACAAGTGGGATATTCAAAATTAATAAGGTTGATGTTTTTTCTTAAGTTCTTGTCTTGTTTCTTGAGGAGAAATTCAAGGAAAAAAAATCCATATAATAAGACTGACTTTCAGTAATATAGAAAATCCCCCAATATCCTAATCATTTCAGGCAACTACATAATTTAATTCCTTGTAGGAAGCACAGCCTCATGAAACATAGCTAAATACTAGTTCCTACTAACGTTAGTCATTAAAAGGAAAAATAAAAAGTTAAAGGCCAAAATGTCTTTGCAAAAGGAAGTTCAATATTGCAATAAATGCTAGAGGCCACAGCCAAACAAAAGCTACTTTAGAATATTTATTATGAATTAACTTTGCACTCCATTGTATATTACACTGACTGCTGAATAGTGAAGGATACATTATACAAATATTACTGTACAGTTTTCCTGAATATGCCCAACAGTCATCAGCTACAGCTGCATCAAGAGACAAATTCTTACCTTGTTCAGTAGCTCTGACCCACCTTCGTTTAGTGGAGCCAATTTTGGCTTAATGAGATCTGCACTGGGCTAAAGTAGTGATAAAGATTCAGTTCAAAATATTTATTTTTTATATTTATTTAGATGTATTTTTAAAGTACTCAAATACTATCTGTAATAATTAAATATACAAATATGTTACAAAACAAATAAGGTTCAATGTTAACCATACATGATAAGCTAGAGCTCTATCTATAGTGGGGGGGATCCTCTCAGCTTCTTGTTGCCACAAAGCCTGGCCATACATGCTCCTATGCCCATTTCACCACTGGTCCCAGAGGAAGGGAACCCAGGAGCAGATGCTCCAACACATGCCTGCCCTGGCTGACTTTAGGATCAGGCATAGGAAGCATGTTCAGATTATGGAGAATCCCCAAGCTAGAAATAGCCAAGGCAAGCCCTAGTGACAAATAGTAAACTGCTGTTTTTTGAAGAATTTTAAAGATTATACTGAATACTTCCCCCCCACACTCTTAACACACAGAGAGATAATACTAAGTAATTATTTTAAAATCACTCCTGACTCCATAAGGCATTTCATTATGATATTTTAAAATAAAACTCTACCTTCTTGCTTGAAGATTTAAATTCTGACTTTTCAAACTCAGCAACCTGTTCCAATAATTCTCTTGGAGAGAAAAACAAAGGGAGGTATTGATTTACTAAGTGAGCTATGCGGAGAAACACATTCTACTTAAGCTCATGCTATATTCCTTACTGCATTTAAGATTCTTGCGAATCCATGCAAATACATTAAAGCATAATGGACAGTGTCATGCATAAATATGGTGTAAGTAGAAATTGTAAGATGTAGAGTCTTTAAATATATGCAACTTGTATAATAAAAGGTTATTAATCAAATCCTACCACCTGCTCTTAAATAATTCAATTAAGAATATTACTCATAAATATTTTCCATGACAAGTTTGAAAGTATCATTTATCTCAATAGTTTATAGACAGAAGATTTAAAACTATCACTTGTACAGAAAGAAAAAAGCAAGGTTACTAAGGTAAAGTTTCTAAGGTTGGGAAAAGAAGTAATCAACACTTTGAAGTTCTCTTATTATTCAAAGAGGTTCTCTATATTCCAATATATGTTACCGATTCTCCAACTCAGAGATGTCTGTCTGTAACTTAAGGTACCATTTTTCAGCTTGTGAAAAGAGCTGGCGCAGAAGTAACACATTGGTGTAAGCTGTATTTATGAGTTCTGACTCCACTTCACTGTGCACGACAGTCTGCAATCCATCCAGCATGTCTGTCACCTCATCAACTGTGAAGGTCTCCTCCACAAGCCTAAACAGAGAAGTTAACATGGGTCACATGCATTAAAGAATTCTGCATTGTTGTAAGGGATGCCACTACACCGCGTAAATGACCTGCTGTCAGCAATTATTAGATGAAAAGGCCACAGGTAATTTTGTTAACCCATTTATGTTTTATCTTGGAAACATTTCAAACAAATATAACTTCTGTTTAGAATACTGAAATGCAAACATAGACATAAAAAGTAGAGTGTAAATCAGTGCCATGGGTCTATCTGAGCTAATTCCTACAGATTTAAACAACGCAGGTTTAAAGGGTTTGACTTGTAAGACTCAGAAAAATTATTGTGTCTTTCTTCCTTATTAAGGATATATGTATAAACTGTTTGACAAGTGCAATCCCCATCAAACACTAAACCTGCAATTGCCACTAACATATTTTGCTCTGTTTTTGCTCCCTGCAACTTTTAGCTTAATACTGTCCCCCACCACCCCACCCCACCCAATACCTGCTATCCTTAAGGTCCTGAAAACAAGAATCCACTGTTTTCAGACGCAGGCCACGCTTGGAACGTGCAAAGCGCATGTAGTTGATCACTTCATTCTGGTGGTGCTCATTAAGGCCTAGCTCTGCCTGTGGACAAGGAAAGATGCACACATTGAAATAAGTGAAAAGAAACATTAGTATTGTGAAGACTTGCCCTCCGACTAGTTTCCATGCTTACTTTTCTAAAGAGCTATCATGTTTATTAATATGTTAAAAAACAACCACATTTCCACTTGTATAACTCCTACATATCTCACATAAATGCGAACCCTTTAAAAAGTACCAGCACTTTAAAGTAAATCCTCAGATAACCAATACTCTCGGAAAAGTCGTACAAATATCAGAAGCAGGGACAATGGGGTAAAGGACAAAGACCATAAAGAATCAGAAGAACTACAGAAATGAGGAAGCTCTTGGATAACATTTTCTTTGCATTATAAGTTTATGTGCATAGTTGAGTTGAACTACATATTTATCTTTTGAAGATACACTAGAAGAATTACATACAAAAGTAAATTACATTTTTCTGTTAGCTTAAATGTCGAGTTAGCTTGAGACTTCCCATGTAATCCTGATAGCCCAAAATTGTTTCCTACCAGCCCTGAAACAAAGATTTTTGGGGACAAATTCAAAAATAAAACTTTTTATACCTAACTAATTAGCAGTTCCATGTATGTCTGCATTTCAAATGGACTAAATGTTGCTAGTGGAGGTAGCATTACCACAGGTAGGCACAACCTTCACAAGGCATGAATGGCAGTTTAAAATCACAGACTCTGGCAACCTAGTGCAACCAAAAGCAAAGACTATTTCACTGACTCCAGCATATTGAGCTAGCACTGCTGATGCTGCGCGCAGCAAGACAGCAACTCAGCCTGACAAGTAATCTGATCGCTTAATCCTTATTAATACAACTGCTCACTGTAGTCTAAGTATAAATGCAATACCTGAACGAATAATATCGACAACATGAACACAAATCCAGGGCCCATGGAAATTAAATACAGTGTAAGAGAGAGCAATAGCTGTTAATAAAACAAGCTGTCATGATGTCCTTGCTAGTCCAGCACCTCCCACCAAGTCCCAAGTCGCAAAAGAGATCACCTGAGAGGCCCAATTTCTGTTCTCTCTGTCATTGCTTGGTTTTGTTTAAATGAAAAGTTTCTACGAGACGGAGGGAGGGAGGAAGATCCTAACACAAGTGCTGAAACTTCACAATGCAGCAAGCCACTACAATGACAAATTAAACTAATATATAAATAAGGCTACGCCAAAGTCCTTTGCAATCCGCAGGTCGGTTACATTCATCTCCAGCTAAGCAACCGTGGTATCGAATCTGCAAGAACCGCAACCAGTCTCCACGAGAACAGATGCCCGGAACCGCGAGCAGCCTCGCCACGGCAAACGGTCGCACCTGCCTTGCAGGGCTCAGCCGGGCTGCCCCAGCCGCACAGGCGACGGGCGGGGAGGCCCCGCCGGTGCGAGGAGCCCGTTTGCCCCGGTGACCCGCTGACCCTAGCCGGCCAGCGCAGGGAGAGCCACCCCGTCACTCACCATGGCGGCGCCTTGCCGGCCCTGAGGCGACGGTTGGGTCGACGGGGGCTAACGGCTGCCTAACGGCGCGACGGTTGCCATGGAGAACGAAGCCTCGCGAGCCTCCTCGACGCGCTCCTATTGGCTGGGGCGAGATCACGTGCCTCGCGCTGAGCCCCGCCCCCGAACTTGCGCAGGCGCGTGTCCGCCCCAGCCGTTTCCCTGGCAACTGCCCCCCGCCCCTGCCGCGGGCTCCGTGTAACGGCCTCTAACGGCCCCAGCGGCTGCGCACGCGCACTTGGACCCCCCCGAGTTTCCTTGGGGGATTTAACGGGAGGAGATCCCGGCGCTGCTCCAGCCGGTGCTGCGGCTGCAGCCGCCGCGGGCTGTGCTGCGCGGGTTTCACCCTGCTTTTGGTACCCCTTGTTGGAAATGGGGTCAGGTGGAGGCTGGAACAAATGAGCGGGAGACTCTGCCAGTGGCTTTTATTTTTTTCTTTTTCTTTCTTTTTCTTTCATTTTCCTTAGGGCTGTCAGTCGCCTCATGGTTCTCCTGACTTGGAGAGCAGTAAATAAAGGTTCCCCCCACTTACCACAGGTGGTCAGGGGAGTGACTCGACATCACTTGGGAGCGCAGCAGAAAGATGTCCTGACTGCACGCGCCCGGGGGCTCTGCCAGGAGAGCAGCGCCCAAGGAGCTTGATGGCCAACGGTGTAGGGTGTCTCTGCCTGAGCATCTTGCCCAGTAAGCACAAACAGCGATGAGGTTTTGGGAAGACAGGCTTCCTCGAGCAGGATTTTAATCCCAGACAGAGCATTAAGAAGGGCAGAGCGCTCACAGGCTTTGGGGAATGGCCACAGGAGCAGCCAGGTTGACCTGTCACCATTTCCTCTCCTGCCTGTAGCTGCTCTGTGCAGCTGTGTGTACTGTGCTGCCACTTACCTCTCCCCCATGCTCGCTCCTTCATCTCCAACTGGTATCAATAGCCTCTTGTGTGACCTTGATAACTTGTAGACCATTTTGGTCCAAGAGCCCTGTTGTGCACTGGGATTATTGGGGTCAGTGCTACCACGCTGCAAGTTGCAAACGCTCAATCTGATGTGGTCCGCGTGGCTGAAGTAGCCCCATTGAAGCCTCCCGTTCCCTTGCATAACGTCCTGGTTCCACTCTGGTGTAACAGAGTGAAGAATCCATATGGAGCATCTTCTTATAGCAGCCTCCATGAATTCTTGGCTCAGACAGCCTTGCGTTAATAGCATGTATTTGAAAGAACCTGAAGCTGTTAAGGATCTTTGTGCCTTACGCTGTCACAGTGTTTATAGTGCTCCAGGGTTGGGCAGATGCGTGCATTTTGGTTTGTTCTAGGATTGGACAGATGCATGCGTTTTGGTTAGTGCTTAATAAAACCGAAACCTGGACACTCCTAAGGTTAGTTTACTTTGTGCTCCATAAAGCAAGCACACAAAAATAAGGCAGTAAACAGAATTCACAGTGATGTTTATCTTTAAAATCAGATGTCAAACACGATGAAACAAATACCCTATGTGCATATGAACTGAAGTTGAAGAGTTATTTGAAACATTTAGAAAGAAAACAAAACCAAAAACATAAAATAAGTAAGTACGATGCAATTCTTCTTAGGGCTTTAAAAATAATCTTTAATGGACTTTATTTACAGGTTATTTACATTATCCATTAGACCTTAGTTTTTTCAGTGCCTTTTCACAGTAAAGCTCTAAAAAATACATATTTTTTGTAAATATGATAAAAATTAAATGATACAATCTAGCCTATTTGTTTATCATATGCCATCATTACCAGTGCTTGCTCATTGCATGTAAAATTTGCTAAATTCACCTGAGTGACCTTTGAAATTATTGCAATTATATATTCTAATTATTGCAATTATAGTTTTAGCTTCAAAATATATTATAATGATGAATTCACTGGTCCACTGATGTGATTGTATTTTAAAATATTTTAGTTTTATGATCAAGGAATTATTAGGAGTGCAGCAAAAGCAAGAACAGCTGCCCAAGCCCAGTATCACAGAAAGACAGGAGTAGGTATGCTGACAGAAGAAGCTCATGTACTGAGGACCTCTTACATAAAAACATTTTAAAACACCCTTTCTCAGCTTCTATACATTTGCTTCCTTTTTATTTTCCCCACAAAACTTTTAAATTGGCTTGCAGCTGGCTAATGAAAATGCACGTCACAGTTAAATTGATGTCTTATTCTTGCTATCCATTTCTCTATTCTGCATCAATCCTGCAGGCTCTGTCTGGGACGAAGTGTCCAGGCTTTTGCTCGGACTTTGCAGCCTGTGTGGATAGACGTGGTGCCAACGGGTGAACAGTGTTACATATATTGAGGATGTGGTTAGTTTACATGAGGCTACATGCATCTTCATTAGTGCTGTTCCTGGGAGTGGACGAAGTCTGACTGTGTAAACAATAATACATTTATATGATACCAGTGCATCACTGTAAATCTGCTCCTCACTTAGGTGCCCATGGTGTTCTGTTTATTTTTATTAGCCTTGCACTACTCTTGTGTAAGTTTCAAGTTCTTGAATGTAATATAGAAGACAGTGAAGATTTCTGTTACATCAATACTTTCACTAGTGCCCAGGGAGAGTGACTGAGAAATAAAGGGGCAAGAACATGAAATCACTTCTGTTACTCATTGCTATAAAAGAATATGAGTAATTTTAGGAAACAAACAAACAAACAAAAAAAACAAACAAAAAAAAACAAGCAAAACTTGGTGTCTGGGCACCATGAGATAGAATTCAGAGAGGATTGCTGGAGAACCAGGAGCAGAAGAAAGAAGGTAAAATACATAATTCTGTAGTGGCTTTAATTATTACAGGAAAATGCTGTAAACCTTCTTATGAATTAATTTGAAAGACCTTCTCAGAGAAGAGCAATTGCTAAGAAATGTCATATATACTATGTAATCCAGTCTGTCTAACTGAGATAACTTACACTAGAAATCCAGACCTGGGCAATAAAAGTGATTGTAACTGCTTCTATATGAAGAGAGATTTTAAAAGAAGAAATAAATGAATAATAAAGGAAACCACAGTATGTTCCTTCAGAGATGTTTGTCTTCATGTTTGATTCAGGTACAAGCACGGCCAATGCAAATGGTGGAAGGCTACTAGGAGATAAGCTACGTTTCTGTGCAAAGCAGAGGCAAGCTGATGAGCTTTTCCCAGCCTTAATCGTGCTGAATTTCGCCCAACACCACCGCACGTCATATTCAGACTAAGCCTTTCTGTATGGTTCTGTTGTCACATAATTCCTTATAAAGCAAAAAACAAGCAGCCTGGTTGAGAAGCAGCAGATTCCCCCTTCTGTTTCAGAGCTTTGCCTGAAATCGAAATATTTTTTGAAGTAATTTGCCTTTTGTATAAATGTTGCTTGCTAAAAGGTTGAAGTCAAAACATTATGACTTATTTCTAATGCTGTGAAAACATTGCTCATTTTCTCCCTGGGTTTCCCCTGGAAACTTCTTCACAGCCACTTGTGGCGGACAGGACCAGAGAGCTCCCATGGCGCTACAGTAAGTTTGGCAGGATGACAAATTTAACTTTATTCCTAAAGGGAGACAGTCCTACTCTACTAGTTTAGCCTGACTTAAATATGTTTAAAAAAGAATGGCAACAAGCCTGCATAAACAGCCTGAGGACAGCTGGCTTCTCAGGCCAGTCTCACCTGGCTTTTC
>VWPW01000901.1:14407-84655 GCA_013389825.1 Crypturellus undulatus | reverse complement strand
CTGAGCCTCCTCAAGGTCACCCATGAGAGAGGCTTCGGGTCCTTGGGAGGAAACAGCACAAGGAAAGGTCTGTACCTTTCTTACTGTACCTAAGTGTATTCCTGGGAATAATACAGTACTGAGAACAGAGCCACAAAAGCTTTGCTTTAGGAATCGGGCCACATAGCTTCTACTGCATCATCCACAGCCTGTATATGGAATTTATACAGGCATGAGGGTATTTTCCTCATGCAAGGAAAGCTTCCTCCCTTATGATTTTTATTCTGTGGGCAAAGTAACAAGACAGACCAGTGCAAGCAGCAGTGCAGAAGTAGGAATACTGACACTTCAGGGCTTAATCTGGCCACGTCTGGGGAGGAGGAAACACCAAATAAATGTGGAAACTCAAACCTTCTGTGTCACTTACCATATTTCATTGCTCAGAGTCATGGAGACACAGTCTGAGAAGTAAGGCACAGACTGCAGCATGCAAGAGGGCATCGAGGGAGCACACAGGCCCAAAACCTTCTTTTGGCCTAAGGAATCTCATCTCACTCACACAAGGCAGGAGCGCTACCTGAGCGAAATGCGCATCGCTGTCTGCAGGCATAAATAAGGCAGCAGCCTTCAATACTGCGTTTTTACACAGTTTCGGATGCAAATGAAACCAGGTTTTAATAGCAAGCAGAACCCCCTGTGGAGGAAGCTCTGTGCCTTGGCAATATTCACAAACCAGGCAGCCTCTATTCTGCAATTCAGATGGGCCCTCCAAAGGCACTTATGGATCTGAAGCAAGGTGAAGCCCCCGTTTCAGCCTTCCTCCCCTTGCTGCCCCTCTCCTACAGGACTCTCAGGCAGGAAAGGCATCAGCTTGCTCTGGAACGCAGGTGCACGATGAGGCACATCAGGCAGAATTAGGTCTATCAGCCTTCGTGTGATTAAACGCCTGAAGTGGGTTCTGTACTCAGCTTGTAGCAACAAAGATCTGTTAAAGAGATCCCCAACTAACCACAAGATCAGACGCAGCACCCACAAGAAAGAGCAAGCAGAACATCTCCCTTAAGCCCCCCAAAAAGATCAAGTCTCCTACCTGGTTTCTTCAGTGGCCATGTAAAAAACATCGTCTGGTGCATCAATCCAGTTCATCCTCCTCCTTTTCACCGGAGGCATGGATCCACCACGAATTAATCGGACTTTTGTTGGGTATGATTTCCCATTGAGCAGCAAGTTTCGGCTTGGTCCCTAACGCGATACACAAAACAGTACAGTTATGGACTGTGGGAGCCTGGGAGAAGCACTCAAACAAAGGAGAGGAGGATTAAGGTTTTTGTATCAGATGTTGAGAGTTTCTGGTAAACATATCTCCTCTGGAATGTGACTGAACACAGAATTCACAAAAAAAGCAGCGGGCCACAAGCACTAGAAGTTAGGCACCTTTGATATAGGACTGCGATACTCCAACAGCAGGATGAATAGTAAATGGAAGGTAGCACCAAAAATCTGTTGCTTGTGTCTAAAAGATGACAGCAGGCTTGAAAGATTGAGCACGAGACTTAGACCTTTCAGCTACTACCATAAACCTAGAACAAATCCACTGATTTCAGAAAAAGAAACCTGTCTGTACAGCAAATGAGTTACAAAACTCAGAAGCTAAAATTGATCTGGGATGCCAAACTTACCTTACCATTTTTGTTCTAGGGGGTTAATATTTAATGGGGATAGTATATAATTAAATGTTTTTGAAAAAAAATATCCTAGAACTAGAAGCTTAACAGCTTGTATCATAGAGCCCTTGTAGCATTTAACAATAGAGATCTCCCATATGTAACCCCCTTGCAAATCCACATGGCTATGGTTTTCCAGCCCCACAACAGCTCCTTCCACTCTACTGAAAAAGCACAGGTTGTTATTGAGAGGTGCAGATGCAAAGGAGCAAAGGGAGCAAAGCTTCTCAAATACAGCTGCCTGGATCATTTGGAGTCCAGTTCTGCTACCCCTCTTCCTACTGACTAACACATTGAGAAATCTCACAGAAATCAGAAAATTTGTGTGCATAAATTAAAGCTGGTCAAAAAAATGCCCCTATGTAGTCTTTCAGTACATCGTCCCAGACCAGACCATCTTCCCAGATGGACCAAGGCTTCCCATTCTGCCCCAGAAAGGGAACAGAGCTCTAGGTAATCGGATGTCTGGCCTGGGACAACTTCCAAAGGGAAGACGGAGCATGAGGAACTTGGCACAGATGACTTGCTTTTGACCAGCCTTAATCATCTACACTGGACTGATCTGTTTCTTGTAGGAAAATAAGAGTTTTAGAGCCAAGCAAACAAAACCCTACTTTCAAAAAACCTAAGCTCTTTAAAGCAGTGCCACAGACATTTTAATTTTTGTTGTCCAGCTCCATACTATAACAAGACAATTTCAGCACCATGGCAAAACACTGAAATACTTCAAGAATAGCTTTCACATTTGAGAATTATCAGGAATAAGACTTAGAATAAAAAGTTTGGCTTTTTTTTCCCCCTCTTGCAGTTGTACCCAAGAAAATCCTTCTCTTTAGTGCTGAGATATTCTTCCCTTTCTACATACACAGGAGAACATCTCCAGAGGAAGCTTTTGGAAATATATAAAGGTACCCCGTGTGCTTTGGAGCTTGCTTCTTCTCTACCCGCACAGAGCCACATGTTTCCAGTGGCATAGCCTGAAACATGGGCCTTTAATTTTCCGTTCAGTGCAACACGCAACCAGAATCCAGGACAGTTCAGGGTTGGCACCCTTGGGAAGGGTCTGGGAAACATGAGGTCATTGCAGATCTCTCCCGTTGCACTGAGTCGGTTTATACAGCAGACACAAACAAGTAGCCAGTCTCAGAGACAAGGAGGAAAACCGAATTCGGTGAGGAATACGGTTTGCTGCTTTGTATCGGCTGCTCCACTAACAGCGGATGAAGGTTTCATTATTACAGGCAGACTAACATGCTCCAGCTCTGCCCTATTCGCTGCCCCAGAGAGCTTGTAGTTTCAGGAATATTTGGGATCATTGCTCAGGAACCACCACTCGTACCTGTTGCAGCTTCACCTATGTCAGAGCGACTCTAATGCCACCACTGCATGGTGACAGGTCACCCTGGAGGCGAGCTCCACTATTGACACCAAGAGGAAATGCTTTGGGGCAAAAAAGTTAAGCTTGAAGCTCTCTCTCATGTGAGAAGACATTTCTCTCTGACGTGAGGAGAGGTAATGCGAAGGTACCACAAAGCCATTGGCAAGGGGGAGGCGATGCACAGCTGGAAGAGTGATGTGCTGGCCCCTGCGTGCACACAGAGGCTTCATGAGAAAGCCTTTTGCCACAGAAATACCAACCAGACTGGCTATTTGCTTCTGTCCTTTGATAAAGCTCTCAGCATAATGGATGAAAGGCTCAGAAAACAATAACAAAACAAGCATTCTCAGACAACTTGCACACCAACTTCCTAAAAAATAAACAAACAAAATACAGGAACTATTTGCCAAACAAAACCTTCCATCCGTTAAGCCTTCCTCCCTCAGTGAAACACATTCCACCTACAAACACATCCCGGGCCTTTGCTATGAACAGCCACTCACTTTCTGTATGAGTAGAAACAACGTGTTCCTTTCAAAACAGAACTGCAATCCCATATTGATTTGGGGGTCAAAATTTATTTATACTCTTGGACTTTCCACATGCCCAAAGATAAGTATTTTAAACGTTTTTCCAATGAGAGTCTGGAAATGTGACCGGCTGTAAACAGCAAAGGCAGAAGTGAAATACTGGGGTTTAATGGGGTTTTCTATCTAGAGAGGGTTAATAATGCTGCTTTCGCTTTTCCTCGTTTTGGTTAAATGAACATTCTCTTACCATTTGTCTGGTTTGTCCGTGGTTAGGCAGACCTAACAAACAGGAAAGAGAATAGAGCTGGTAAGACCATTGCTTTTCCAAGACAGAAAAAAAGTACAAAAATCAAAACACACGCAGCTATGTTTGCAACCGGGTTGCTTTGCTGAGACAGAAGTTTTCTACAAAACGGAGTTCTTCCCTCCTTGAAAGGTAACTAAGAAAATAGCTTCCTTAACAACATATTTTGAAAAGGAGGGTCCGCAAATAAAAAAAAAATCCATTCGCTCATCCTTTTCTCCATTCATTCATATCTTTCTTCAAACTACAGACTTGAAAAGTACACTTCCTCCTTTGTATCTAAGATTTTCCTCAATTGTATGAAAAAATATATATATATATATTTTTTAAGTTTTTTGAGGAATTTACTGAAATCAAGAAGAGGAAAGAAGAAGGTATCATACTGTCAACACAGAACACGCAAAACCCTTTCCTGGCATCCGTAGATCCCCAGGGAACTCCTCAGCTCGGATGTTGCCCATGAACGTCAGCAAACAGATGATACCTGCTAACCTGCTCCAAACGCGCCGCGTAGCTGCTGCCGCTGGCCCCGCTCCGCCAGGCGGGGAGCGTGGAAACTCCCGGTGCTGGTGCTGCTCTGGGGACGGCAGCACCACCCAGCGCCCCCACAAAGGCTCCATTTGGCTACACTGGCGCTCGCTGCTCTACGCCACTGCCAAAATCCGTGTCAGGGCACGTAGTCAGCTGTACCTGATGCTCACGACACTTTAGAGGACACACACAGGCCTCAGCCTTCTAGGATGTAAGCTCCCAGAAACATCTTTCATCAAAACCAAGGCACCAAAACATTTTTGGGCCCATTCTGGCCCAGATGCAGGATTCAGTAAACCACAGCAACAGGCAGTTAGGGCACCAAGAATTGCTGTTCCTGTCTGTGGAAGTGGCTATCACTCTTAATTCTGCTTTCACATTTATAGCAGGTTTCCCAAACCCCATCCATCAGCTTTGGCACTGGCAGCTTTCCGCCATTTAGGGGGGCCCAGGATGCGAGGGCAAAGCTCTTCGGGAGTGCCTTTCACCCCTGTGGCTGTATCCAGCAGATTCCGTGAAATCCCCTTGGCCAGAGCGGAGACAGCGTATCCAACAAGCGCACTGGGAAACGCCGCACACGAGTGCCTTGGGAAGGGGCAATGAGGACGACCTGTGAGCATTCAGCATCATGATGCCACATTACAATCAACTGCTGGTACAAACTTTATTTTCTGTTTTGGTAGGGAAGTAGGTTGTTAGCTACTTCAAATAGACACAGTTTTACTTTTTCTGCAGTGTTTTAGGGCCTAGATATCCACACAGATGAAGAGTTGCCAAAAGATTTGCATCAAATCTGCAGAGCAGATGCACCAGGCACCAAGCAGGGCAATCAGCAACCACCTCTGGACGCTGACGAAGGCAATGGGAGCTCCAGATAATTTTTCCTTTCTCCATAGGAGCAGCAATCCCATTCAAAGCACAGCTGTAAACAGCTGTTGGAGATGGATGGACCGAGAGCTCCACAGTGCTCGGAAACAGACCAGGCAGCAGGATGCAATCTCAGCCGGTGGACTCTGGTCCAAAGGGCTAAACTCTAGCACTTTTCTTCCCCTCTTCCATAACAGATAACATTTTCCTCATTCACAGGAGCTCTGAGAGATGTAAATCAAGTGACGTTAGTTCCTGGAGAGAAGCCAGCTATTTTATTTTAACCATACTCGGGATTAGCTTTTTTCTTATACTAAGAGCACACTTGATGCCAGACAAGTTGGGCCTACGGGAGCAGCTGATACGTGGCTGCTGCCGAGAGATTACTGCTGCCCATCCAGCAGACAGCCCTGGCCCTGTGCGCCAGGATTAACCCCAGATCTTCCACGGTGAGAAGAGGTGTTGAGAACGACACAAAACTGAGGGATGGCTGAGCGGAACTGCTCCCTGCTGAGCCTCAAAGCTTCAGAGCCCTTGGACAGCAAAGAAAAGAGCTGCCTAAAACATGGGTACATGGCACCAACAAACTTATTTCTAGGACAAAGTGACCCAGGTCAGTTTTAGCTCCAATAAAATAGGGACCAAAACAAAGTTACAGTTTTCAACATAGTTTTTATCCTTGCCATCACGCCAAAAAGGTATTGATTAGCAAATTAATCCTTAAATGCCTGAGAGTTTTCCCTTAGTCATGCTTTGATAACTGCAGTATGAGAGAGTAAATACAGAAAAAGACACTTGAAAGATACTTCTACTTTGCAATAAGAATCATGGCACTAAATTACAAGCAACTGAAGCAGTGTTATTAAATGAACATTTTTTTTTTTTTTTTTTTACTAGCCACAGCCACCTAGGAGAAGCAGAGAGGCAGCACGAACATCTGCAACCCACTGCAGCCTTGCTGCCCGGTCAGCAAGATGCATCCGTCCTGCAAGCGAAGGATTCGTGCCCAAAAGCTCCGGCTGGCTCCCGAGCAAGAGAGGAGCTGGGTGAGACAAGCACCTCCGAACTAAAGCGATCCTGAGTTTCGGGATAAGGAGGGACACAGGCAGACACCCACCACGTGAAACGTGGCTCTTCTTGGTTTAGGAATAAAATCCATCAAGGCTCTGACAGCTCCTTTATAACCCCAATACCAGAACAGGAGAAGACATTTTAAATATTATTTTATTTAAAGATGTTGAAGTAAATGCAGATATTCTTTTCAATGATGTCTCAAGTCCAACTGTTTGAAAACGGCTGTGTTTTCATGACTGAAACCAAACCCTTAAAACCACAAGGAAGAACAGTCTCCACTGAATCTAACCCGATTTTTCTAGTCTTTTGCAGCCAAGAAATTGAAATATTTTCTGAAAACTGAGGATAAGAGTTGTTTTTTCTTTTTTTCTCTGTAGTACAGAAAAAACAAGGCCCTAGAACATCTGCTACCTTTCAGTGCCTCCTGCCAAAGTTTCCTCTACACGTTTAAATAAAGAGGAAGTTCCAGATGATAAAAGGAAGACAAGGTAAATCAAATGTACATGTGAAGATTAGTTTGGATCTCCTTCCCCACAGAGGATTCTCCCTTCTTACTGAAACAGCAATAAAACAACTAATCACATCAGAGATGCAATGTGAGACCCTCCAAATATTCCTCAATGAAGGCCTCAGAACTTGCTCAAGCATAAGCACAACCACAGAGGAGACCTTAGCTCAGGGAACAGTCCATGGCTTAATGACCTGCAGGAATATCCTTTCACCAAAACAAACATATGGTGGGAGGCCACCACTAACAGCAAATGCAAGTCTGTTACTACAGCTACTTTGCATCTCTATTTAATATCCTTAGGATGGGGCACGGGGAGAACGAACCAGCTCCCCACTAACCAGCCCATTTGGTTGCACGTAACAGTCTCCTGTCATTTGGATCTAGCATTGTCAGATTTACTGGAAAAGAGAGAGAGAGAGAACACTCAAGCCTGAATTCTGGGCAGCGAAACTGCCGGAGCAGCCCTGCCAAATCGGAGGAACCACTCCAGCATTGCTCCCACGACTCCAGGGCAGCCTGCCTTTTCCACACACAACTGCTCCGGCCAGAGCAGGAGAGTCCAAACTCACAGCAATATCCCAGCCAAAGAGCCCAGGGCAAGGGGAGGGCTGCAGAAAGTCACTCCAGCAAGCACCCAGCAGCGCAGAAGCAGCACCAAGCACCGCCACTTTCCTTCTCTCCCTTTCCTTAGCCACATAGGCCGTTTTGGTTTTATTCTCTTTACCGAAGAGAAATATTGTGCAGAACACCCAGTACTCAACAACATCCATAAGCACATCTTCAGTCACAACGAACACAAAATTTAGCAAGTATTCTCACAACAAGCAGGTTTTATACATTAGTTGCACTAAAATACATGGCTAAGATTTCAAAAGTCATACTCTCTTTATATACATTTTCCCTTTCCAGAACAAATCCTCCTCCTGGGAGTCCACCTTTTGCAGCCATAACAACACTATGGACAGCACCGCATCCTGAGCAAGCTATAGAAAAACTATACACATGCACGAACAAGACCTGAAGAACCAGGATTTCATCTCCAACTACCGGATCACTTCAAGTCATCTGTGGGTGTTGACATATATACACACATGTAACTTTTTGCAAGCTCGTAGGAAGCCTTTAGTACCTCTCTGTAACTGCCAGGGCATGTTACAGCTATAAGCAGATTGAGCATCCAGCTTCTGGCCAGAACGAGCAGAGTATAAACTTTCACGAATGCAAGTGCAATAGGCAGAGCAGAGCATGAGCTGCACCAAACCCCACCCAACAGTTTCTTAAAATTTTGTTGTACGTAAAAGCAATGTTAAAATTGCAATTTACTTACCTAAATAAGTTCCTACCAAGATTGGCAAAGGAAAAGGAAAAAAAAAATAAGTTTTTTTTTTAATTAAAAAAAAAAAAAAAAGAAAAAAGAAAACAGGAAAGGTTAACATAGTTCAGAATACAGTAGCCCAGCCCCATGCAACATTTACAGAAACACAGACTGTTTTGGTTGTAATGAAACACAGCGTGATTACATTTCTGTTGGATGAATAAACCTGAGACAACATTAAACAAACAGTAACTCTCCAAATATGAGATTCCACAAAGAAGAATTTGTAATTTGTACAAGTAAGTTCTTGACCACCTCCTTCCATTAACCCTCCCTGCCTCGTTGGATCTGGGTGGCAGCCCATGAAATGCTCAGTCTACCCAACAACATCACTTCACTTTGCAAGATCTCCAGACGAGGCGAGCAAAGCAGGTCCATGTGCTAGGAGGACTCCCAACACCTTGCTCGTGCTTTCTGCAAAAATCCGACCGCAACAAGTCAAGGCAGCAGTGGGCACCCTGGGGTCCGTATGTGCAGAGTGAAGAGCTACCAGCCACCACAGGTTACGGTGAATCACCACTGTCCACCTTCATCTAGAAACGCCACACCTCAGCTCTCTAGGATTTGTTGCTCTGAACTACAGGAGCAGGGCACGACCAGGTCACCTGCAGGTCCTGGATGCAGGAATGGCCCACTTACACACGCGCACCACATGTCAATGCTATTTATGCTTCTGAGTTCAGGACTTTTATCTTCAGGAAATCATCTCTTTCGGCATGTAACCCCGCACGAGGAAGCTGCAGGACTGCAGTGCTCACGTTGAGAGCACATCTAGGAATTAATGTGGGCACGTGCGCAGCCCGCTGCTTTCTCATTCGTTACGTTACCACACAACTCTGGGCCAGATCTATGCCCAAAGCCAAGTTGTTTTGAGGCTTAGCAGTCTTTCAACATCTAGGCTATGAAAGAGAACATCTCCCAATCCTGTGGAGTTGTCCTTTACACAAATCCAATAATTAAACATTTCTAAAGAAACAGAATAGCAAATGAAGCTTGGAGAGAAAATCTAAATCTATAGAATTCAACTAAAAAGAGTTTCAGAGGGAAGAAGCTTCCCCCCTGAAATACTGAAATATATTATTTTGAAATATTTCAAACAAAAACATTTTGTATAGCTAATCTCTAAGTGACGCTGATCATCTGAAGCAGCACTTAAAGATGATCTAAATTGAAACAAGATTTTGTTTGTTTGTTTTTAAAATAGCGTTTAAGCAGTACAGTGAATCCACACACTTTTTCTCCCTCCTCCTCTCTTTTTGTCACAAACCCAAGTTGTTCCCTCTTTCCCCAGCTGCCCTAGCTAGGCAGGCTCTGGGCAACAGCTCAGAGCAGCTCCGCGGCGCAGACAGGGCTGCATCTGTCGGCCGGCTCCGCAGCACCAGCGGCAGAGACTTCATTTTATCCCATGCCAGTAAAATCAAACAGAGGCTCCATTCTTCTAGTATCTAAGTAACGGGAACTGATAAGCAATCCTGATGCTTGAGAAACTTGCCCTAAAACAGGATTACGCCATGTTCTACGCAATGTTTGCTTTATTTTTGACCAAAGGGAACCTGAGTTCCCCTGGGGTTCACAGTTCTGCTCTGCTGTGCTCTTAACCAGGCCTGAAAGCAGATGCAGCAGACACCGATCCGCAGATCTCGGGTCAACTCACGAGCATGGGAAAGCCAATGCTGCAGGCTGCCTTTTTTGTTTGTTTGTTTTTTAAAAAGAAAAAAAAAAAAAAGAAAAAAAAAAAGGAAAAAAAATAGAAACACACACACACCACTAAAAATCTGTCTCCCCATTTCAAGCACTCCTCTGCATGGCTAAATGGTCTTTTTTATCCATTTACTTTTACCAAAAAATATTATCCAATAAGCTTCCCAAGTCCTCTGCCACCTGACAGAGCAGTGATTCACAAGTGACACTTCTACCCTTGCAGGTACCTTCCAAACCCATCCCCAGCGCTGCCTCCATGCACTCTGTGTCCATAGAGCTGCACCTGAAGCCCTGCACAGCTGTACAACACGGCGCTGCGCGGAGCTCCGTTCGCCTCCGCAGGGAACAGGGAGCTCTCCTCTGTGTCCTGCAGGACCATTCTCCAGCTGCAGAGATCACCCACTCTCTCAGTACGTTTGCTTTATTTTTCCACTTCTCTCCTCGGATTTTGTATGCTTTTTAAGGAAAGGATGTCCCTACCGTTCACCTTTGCAGTTTTTAAGCCCTCTCGAGCTGCCAGCTGTTTTCATTACCTCTAAAAAGACTGTAAAACATCAGGCTCGCTGGCCAATACCTCAGACAGCATCTCATTCAGAGATCTTTTTTGATTAGTTCTTCTCAGTTTTGTGTTTTGCTATTGCTTAGGAATCAGACATGCTCCTGCTCTTCCATATAACCTGATCCTGCCCAGACACCCTCCTATGGGTTCTCTCACACATAGCAATCCCAGGCCTGATACAAACCCACAGAAGGTAACGATCACCTGATCCACTACCACGCATCTGGTGTTGCTGATCCACATCCAACCAGATCTAGAGAAAAGAGATCCGAGTCATGTTCTAAGAGCATTCCCTTTTTGTTTAACTCATTCCCAGATGGACAAACTTCCTCTGGATGGTTATCCTTGACTGTGGAAAAGCAGCCAATGCCACCGCTGATAACGAAAGAATCAATTAATGCAACCAGGTAAGTGCAAAGCAAAATTAAATTTTATCAAAGGTCTAAGAAATCAGAACACAGATTGGAAATAAGTCTGGCTTCTTACGTAGCCACTGCTAAAGGGCTGCTCTGCAGTCCCACCTCAATAGCTGTCTTGATCTTTCACACTGATCTCCCGATAATTCAATCCCATGCCATGCCAGACTGATGAGGCTGTAATGCCTCCAGTTCCAGGAGTTCATTCATATTTCCTCAGGAGGAGGTGAGGAACAATGAACCAGAACACATTACATGAGATCATCATTCCATTTTGCTTAAGAAATTCCCAGCAGTGGATGCAAGGTATTTCAACAGTTAATTAACCTCATTCAAAAATCTGCAGCTTTTTTCTAGCCTAAGTTTTTCTGCTGTACCTTCCGGCTATGATCGCTTATTATTCCACTCCTGGCTAGGCTAAAAAGCCCTTTATTATCACACTGCTGCTGCTCCTGTCAGTAGTGACAAACATCTACAATTTCTTCTTTGATAAAAAACATTTTCTATTATAAGGTGTGCTTTCCAGTCCCTTCACCATTATCATAGCTCTTCTGTGAAACCTCCCTAATTTTCCAACATATTACTTGGAGCATGTTCCACCATCACTTTATTTCAGGCTTAAGTCTGCTGCTGGGAAAAGCCTTCCTTTTATTCCAGCTACTCATTCATGCTCTCTTTCTTTCTGCCAATTTTTATAGCGCATGTGATGACCCTGAAAAACAAATTCAATCAGATGAAAGCCAACGTGGTGCAAGAGAGAACAAAGTCCAACAGTGCTCCCTCCCTCCACCCACCCCGTAGGAATCTGCACAGAATGAGTGTCACATAGACCCCATGTTGGAGAGCTGCGTGGACAAAAGTAACCAGGGTCCAGAACATAAAACATCCTCTCCAGCGAGTATTGTCAGGCAGGCTCCAGAACACTAATGAAAAGGGCAAAAAAAAAGAAGGAAAAAAGAAGGTGGTGGTGGTGGTGGGGAAGACTAGACTAATAAATATTTAACAGCTCACTGCATTTACAGCTTCTGAGACTCCATGTACTTTTAACATTCCCAAAACAGTAGACGACAGGAATTTTTCCATGCTAGCCTAAAGCTGGGGAGCTAGGAAGGCCACTGCATGCCTAATGATGCCTTCAAGAAGATTTAAACAAGAAGTAATAAAACAAAATGCAGAAGAAATAACTACATCTTTTGTGTACTGTGGACTGGGGAGAGGAGATGGAATGAAATATGTTTTCCTGTTCTGAGGACTCAGGTTTAAGTCTAAACTCATGGTGTCTGGCGAGACAAATCATACTTAGTGCTCGACAGAAATTCGTCTCTCTGGGGTTACACAAACAGATCATTCAGACAAAGAAGAGCTAGAGTGTTATAGTAGCAAGAGATAAAAGCAAACCAAATTCCAAAGGAAAATTCGAAAGTAGTCCCAAGTTCAGCAATGTCCAACCTTTCCGTAACTAGTTTTGCTAGCTCAGGCTGCAGCAACAGCGGTCGCCTTTCCTCTTTCTTCCTGATCTTTCACTACCAAGATCCACCTTTTCCTTTGTCCTCCCTCTGTTCCCACTACTCCCTCTCTCCACAGAAAGTTCAAGCTGATCAACCTATAGATGCACTTAGCTCAGCAGCTCTGCTTTCTCCATCCCCTCCACCCCTAGGTATTATCTTGGCACAACTAATCTTTCCATTTAGGAACTGTATTTCCACTCCATCCAAGAACATTCAAGGCATTTATTTCATTCATTTACTTTTCTGAGGCCTTAATTCTAATTCCCAACTACCAAGGGCTGGAAAAATCTCAGATGACACTTTTCCAACAGTGGTGCCTGAAAATTTCAGCAATACTGGCGAGCCTAATTCAACACAAAGGTAGGTAGCCTGGAGTTTAAACACTTTAGAAAGCTGAACTGCAAGATCTACATAAAAACATATACTCTGCACTAATCAAAAATACCAGTAAGGAAACACATTGCTGAAGACTATTTCAATGCAGGTGGACAAAGAGCCTCTCACAGGGACCTGAACTTGTGCAGAGAAAATTCAAGCCCCGCTATGCTCCAGCAGAGCATTTCTAACACGAGCTTCTCTTGTTCATGCCCAAAGGCCCAAACCTGCTGGGACACCACTAGGATGCAGCATTAAGGGAAAAAAAGAAAAATCTTTCCCAGTAGTATGTATAACAGTTCTGTATATGTAGCTGTGTTTGTAAAGCAGAATTCAATTTTCTTGGACAAATTTTATTCTCACTCATCTTTCTCCTTCATTTTAGGACTAGTACAGTCACTTCTGGACACAGGGGTTTCTTTCAACCCTTTTACCCATTGCTCTAACTCACTGGCTCCTGAATTTTGCTAGCCAAGCTACACCGTTGCTGCTGCTACTGTTCACCTCTCCTCTGCTGTGACTCCACCACGGGCTCTTCCTCCCCTCTCACCTCCTCCTCCCCTTTCCCAGCAGCAGCCCCCTGAGCTGACAGGTCTGTGAGCCTCCATCCAGCATTGCTTCCCTCACATCCAGCACATCATGATCCAGATTCTTTAAACCTTGTTCCCCCCAATCTCATATGAATAACCAATGCCCAAGGAGGCAAATAAGTTTGAGACTGAAGCACTCTGAGCTACTAGCAGGCACTAGAACCAGATAATGCTCCATGTATTTCCGTGGCTGGTTAAGAACAGGCAGGCTGTAGATAAGCAGCAGGCACTCAGGGAGAGCCTGTCCCTGCACAGCTTCACATACACTGCAGAAAACTGCGTTTTCTGAGCAGCTTTTGGTTATTTTTCCCTCAAACAAGAAAAGTTAAAGGTGACATTAAAAACTCAGCAACACAATATCAAAGTATATATTGCCAAGAGAGCAAGAGCCGTCCTCATCTTTACTGCACTCTCTGCATGCATGTGTATGTGCATGCATGTAAACAGAGCTACAGCCAGCCACTGCCTCAGCCATTAAACACAAAGCTGAACACACCAGGGCATGCAGTGTGGATCATTTAATGTTAATACATAAATCTAAGTTACTGTGCTTGCCTCTCTCATATTGACATTTTTATATCCTATTCACAAATGGGCTGTTTTGCTGAATTTGGCAAAGCAACATTATGTGAGATTCTGATGGATACGTTTTCTGCATTATCCCAAATCAAAACTGTCCAGGACTACTCTTTTGACAACAGAGGCATTTTTTGTTACCTATGGAATTTTAAAGCCACTGATTTCTACTGCAGGCAGAAGTGCAGACAGTCCCACATTTTAAGATCTGACCCAACAGAGAATGCAGAAGCTTGAACCTGAGACTTGACCTGAATATTGTCTCCTAATTCTTTTCGTCAAATTTTGTAAATTCGTATCAGTTTGTATCAGAAAATCTTTTTCTCTGCTTTTTTTTTTTCTTTCTTTTTGGTTTGTTTTTGTATTTCTTTTTAAGTTAAGCAGCGAAACAATATCTAGGTTCAATCCCACCATCTCATGTTTCAGTAGTTTTACAAAACTGTTAGAAAAACAGCTGTGTCAACATGAGAATTTAGTAATCAACACTGAATTCTCTCTTCTCTGCAAGAAGGCACAACTTGTCCGCACGTGAAAAGCCTGCAAGGTGAACAGCATAACCACAGGTGGAATGGGTGCCCAAGGAACACGAAGACATCAACAGAGAATGAGCACACAGAGTCATTAGGCACAAAGCACAGACAAGCCAGCAGATGAAACTAAGGAAAAAAAAAAAAATCACTCTCCTAGCATAAGCTGAGCGCAGCTTCAAGGTCTTACCCCTGCTAGGCATCAACAGGCGCTTCTTCATGTTGCCTGACAGAGCACAAGTGAACAGAAAAGAGAAAAACATCACATCAGCAGCCTGAACAGCAGCAGTTTACAAAGTTCTTAATGTTACAGAACAAATAGTATCAAATGTTCATTGTATTTCAGACAAGCCACAAGTAAAGTTAAAATTAGAGGTAAAAAAAAATAAAATGAGGAAGATTCTGTTCAGCTGTATCAAAAAAAAAAAGAAATCACTGGTTTTACTCCACTGTGACAGCATAAGTATACAGGAATAAGATACAGCAGGACAGAATGTGTTTCCCCTCCAAGAAAGTCTGTAATTTAGCTTGTGTTCACTCCTGGGAGGACAGAGATTGCATCTCCCTCCCAACCCATACTCACTGATTCAAGTCAAGTAGTTCCACACAATCTCCTTGTATATTAAAAAACACAGGAAAGTCTATACAGGCAATATACATTTTGCAGAAAAAATATATACCATCCATTCCATTGTGTTGTTCGTAACTTCTTTTTCCCAAGATAGTCGGGGATCCATTATTAATGACAGGTGTAAACTTAGCAGGCGTCAGGTTGTTGAGTGAACTGGACAAACTCTTTGCAGGATCTGGTTTTGGAGGACACGGATGAGACTCTGTTGAGAAAGAGCAGGATTTTGGCAGTGAACGTACTGGAATTGTTAGTCTGAAAACAACTTGCACACTTTCAAAGTGATGAAGTATGCTTCACCTCTCCTTACATGCAAGCTGTTTTTGAACTCTCAATTCTGAATTTGACCCTAGTTTTGACTGAAGACAGCTACTTATATAAAGGCATATATATACTGAGGACTTCAACATACTAATGTTGTTTTAAACAACATCATAACAACACATCTTTGTTCTAAAACAAGAGTTAAGAAAAAAAAGAAATTTATTTCTAAAATTCTGTTCTACAATAATTTGGGATGATTTCCGAGCTTCTTGGAGTATCTCATTAGTAACACAGGGTTTCAAATACAACATTCAAAACAGAAGCAGCAAGTAATATTTACTATACACCGAACCTTAAAATATTTCACCAAAATAAGTGTTCAGACAAACATAATCTTAACGCCAGTGCTTCTTATCAGGTAAAAAGGTAATCAATTCCCTTGTAGAAATTTCTACAATCTTTCTATAATCGATTCCCTTGCATAAAAGGAGGTGTTCCAGGTACCACTCTTCAAGCCTGCTTTCTGTGGTTATTCATCCTAGACTCTGCTCTAGCAGCCTAGGACCAGGTGTTCAAGGTAGCTCTGTAACAACCATCAGCGTCAAAGAGAACAGTAGTTCATTTTGTATTCATTTGTAGTCCTGTAAGTATTTATTTTACCACTATAGACATCTGCAGTTTTACTGTCTATTTACTGGAAACCTGCAACCTCCACAACTGCACCAAGAAAGTGTTTCTCTGACACCACGAAGTGCAAAGCCAGGACAGCTGGAATAACTCAGTGCTGAACCAGATGATTTTGCACTGAAAAATTATGGTGCTTATGTTCTCCATAGCAAAGTTACAAGATGGGCTCCATTGACCTTGAAGACTCAAACTCCTTAACTTTCTCTAGCAAGATTCACAACTAACGGATTTGTCTCCAGCTGAGAAGACTGTGCTACAAAACTTCTAAGACACTTAAATCCATTTTTAAAGCTTGTAAACAAGTGTGAATGATGCAAATCAGCACCATCAGAAGCCACCACATAAAAGTACAAAAGTATTAAAAATTGCTATAGTCCTCATCTATTCAGTTAGTAGTGTGTTGCCCTCATTCACTTACTTAAAATCACTGTTCAACACAAAATCCAAAGTTAACGGACTGCTTCATCAGAAAGCAGTTTCAGCTGGCCACAAACTGCAACCAGATATAGGCAGCCCATATAAGACTTAAGTGCCTGGACAAACAGTCCAAGTTATCTACAAAAACAATAACAGAAGGAAGGTATTGAAGGAAGGGGTTTAAAAGGAGTTATTCTGGAGTGATGCAAGGTACGTAGGACTAAAATAGATTGTCCTCCTTTGACAAGGTTTCTGATACAGGAAAAATTTGGTGGATTTTTTTTTTAATCCAATACAAGCATCTAAATCCAAAGCAAGAATGGAAAAAAGAAAAAAAAAAAGACAGGTTGGCAGACTTAGTGAGTAGGTTTTATGTCTGGTTTGTTCGTTTTAAATACCTAAATAACGGAGTACTGCTTCCAAAGGCTTTCGAACCACTTGCTTTAATAGCAATGGATTTTCTGATGCCTCCGGTAAACGTGCTGTGCCTGTAAAACAAAAACAACAGAATTAGAAGGTGAAGATATTTAGGTAAATGACTCGATTAACTCTTCTGAAGGAGCTTTCCTACCAAAAGGAATATTTACAGATTGTAAACGTGTCTTGGCAATACGGCACAAACACAGTAGAATGGTAAGTGTTTGAGCAAACAAGTAATCCTTTAAAACAAACAACAACTCATGAATTTTGAGTGCGACTTGAAAATAACAGCCTGTAGCCTGTGACCAGCTAGCGTACTGTGCAAGTCTAGCTAGTTATTGTTGGACCACCAGTTCTGAGAAACAGGGTGTTCACAGAAGGTACAGCTCAAACTTCATAGGAAAGGAATCTGGGACACTTCTTTTTCTTGGCTTTGGGAGCAGGAGCCCAGCTGCACCAGCACTCACACTCTGCTTTGATTGCCGCGCTGTTAATAGGCAGATAGGGATGTCTTGCAGCATGCCAAGGGCGCAAGATATCTCGACATAAACGTCTGGCAATTCTCGTCAGTTTGGTTGTATGGAGATAAAAAGCTTGTCGTGTCTTCATAGCAAACTTGGGGCTCCCACTGTTTCGCACTGGCACACCGTGAGGACTCTGTTTAGAGAAAGAAAGAAAAACAAATACAATTTCTAACAAAAATAATTACTGAAAAGCAACTTTTTGGAACAGAGGTAACTTCATATAAAATCATTTTTGACTACTGATTCTCAGATTTAACAACACTATCATAGATTAAAATATTTTTAGGCACAGGTCTTCCCCATTCCCCAACCTTACCCATCAGCATTTGGCTTTTTCTTTCAAAATATCTCAGAAGATTAAAGTTCCTACTCAATCTCACTTTGAGCTCCATGAATAATGCATTTATAGAGTTGTTAAGTAATCATTGCACATAATGAAGAATACTGAAAGCCCTTTATCTACTAGAAAAAGCAAAAACAGTATCTTTTTCAGGAAAAGCAGCTAGGCTAGACAGTGAAGTCATATCTTGGATCTCAAAATATAGTTGGTGGGAAATGGGAGGAAATTTCAATTTAGGGGGAACAAGGTTTCCTCTTCTCAGGCCACGTAACACAATTTTCAAGTAACAAATAAGAGTTATAGGGCTGATAAAAGCTGGTGGTTAACTCCAAAGTTAAGTAGCTCCAATGGGCAAACAGAAGCTTGGAAAGAAATAAAGGAAGCAAAGATTGGGGGAGAGGAGGGTAGGAATTTAAGAGTAAAATTCAACATGTGCTGGATCCAGCACACTAAGGCAGCTGCGCTTTCCAGCCAGCCCAACAGATGATGCTCCAAGACTGGACTTTCAAATACAGAACAACTGTGAGAGTTTTCTTAATTTAAGTGGGAGAATGGGGGAGGCGGAAGGAGAGGAAGTCACGCAAGACTTACTGAAGACCTATACAAAAGAAAGGGATTAATTTAAAAAAGTACATGAGGTAGGAGAAACAAGATAAGGGATTTCTCAAAGCTACTATCTATTTGAGAAACCTAATTTTGAATGTGCCCTGGGGAAGGGAACAACTTGCAGAATATAATGATTTTTTTTTTAATAGAAAGAAAATCGGTCCTCTTTTCCCTACAGCTAAGACTGCAGAATCACCATACCCAGAAACACTGGCCTTTTTTCCAGCTTTTCCCATCTTCGTTAAATTATCCCAAGTATGTGGTGGATAGTTTGCTAAAGAATATTTTTTCTTTCCTCTGGGCAGTGCTGGGCAAGTGATCATATACAGCCAAAACAAAGGTGTCAACTCTTGCAGGTCTAAATTCATACCTGGTCATGAAATTTCAAACCATGGACAACAATGAGGATTGAAGGTATTTCCTTTGTTTTGTTAATTTTTTAAGAATAGTGAAGAATTAATAATACATGATAGTGCACCTAAGCTCCTAGACAAGAGTCCTGAGCTGCCTGCTTGCATGATACCTACCAAATTATTGCGGTTTGGTCCTGGTCTTTCTCCATCTAACCGTGTTGGCATTTTCAAGCCACCGTATTTCTTCCAGTACGTCCAACAGGATGCACAGAGGCGACACTGCATGTTAGGGGGACCCCAAGAATACCACTGGTAAGACTGTGTGGCTAGAGATAACAAAGGTGAAAATTATATATATCCTTAAGCAGGATCACTTCTCAGAGCTTATTCTCTTTAGAACTATCACAAAAAGAAAATCCACACAAAGGCAGTGCAAAGCTCAAGCACGTTTAAAAACCTGATGATGAACCTCCCTTGTCCTTATCAGTGTAAAATGTGTTTGCAATTCCAGCAAAATTAGTTACATATATAAAAACGTTTTAAAATATGAACAGTAAAAACAAGCACTAGGATGCAAAAATTTGCTGGCAATGAAATAAAAGCTCTCATTTTGCAAAACTGATGGACAACAATTTCTCTGCAGCACAGAGGAGATTCTCTTCAGAAACTTCCTATACATTAATTTCACATCTAAGGAAAGCAAAATAAACTTTAGACTTGACTGCTCATACAACCCTACTTTCCATCATGGCTAAATGCTCTCCATTAAGGAAGACGACAAGCACTAGAACTCAGTATACTACTATGAGACAGCAGATCAAATACAAATAGAGATATTTTACAAGAGTTGTGAAAAAAAAAAAAAAAGTTGTCAAGTTCACACCTCAGTCATTTCAGATCTTTCATCAATAGCCACTGGCAGTTACACAGGACATTTCCTAGCTCCCCCACCCCTTGCGCAAGTACTTTGCAATTATATTTACCAACATAACATCAATAACTCCAGAAAGCTTTATAAGTAAAGTAAAATGCTGCTGTATGAAATTCTGTGTTCCCACCCCAAAAGTGTTTTTTCCCACCCTCCCACCACAAGCAAGTTTTCACTTTACTGTTTGCAGCCCAGTGCTTGCCCCTGCTGTGCGCTGCTGCTGTATTTGCATGTCACTTACTGTAACAGCTCTCACAGGCGCGTCCTGCTCCCGCGTTCTGGGCCTGCACTCCAGTACCGTTTACCACTCCTGGCTTGACGTTATTTACATTGATCTGGTTGGGGTTTGGCTTGTTACTTAAAAAAAAAAAACAAAACAAAAAAGAGGACAAACATTAATTCAGGCATGCAATTTCCTATGTGACTTAAAATACATATTATATATACATANAAAAAAAAAAAAAAAACAAAAAAAAACAAAACAAAAAAGAAGACAAACATTAATTCAGGCATGCAACTTCCTATGTGACTTAAAATACATATTATATATACATATGTATTTTACAAGGCCCTGAGGTTGAAATGGAATATTTAAATTTCTTTCATCCTATGGCTTTCAAAACAAGAAGCTGTACTTACCAGGAATCAGATTTACATGGGTACCCTTTCTGATCTCCGTATTATAGCAGATACTATTTTCAGAAATCCAAAAGCATTTAGAAAGCAATAACATTTTTTTTTTAAACCTTAGCACAGAGGTCAGGCAAGTATCTCAGCTATAATCCCAGGCACACTAACCTAGGTGGCAAAAGGATCATATCTACTGACATCTCTCTATCCCTCGACAGGAAGGATATCTCACTTTTATCTTCAAAAAGGGGCAGGGCAAGGCCAGTCCCTCCTGTGCTGAGGGAAAGGCTCCCCTCGGTTCCAGATGCATAAATATTTCCACGTTATCTTCCTGCAGAGACTCATGTGACAGCAACTCCTGCAAGCAGAGCCACGTGGCAAGCAAAATCCCTTTGTCGGGCTGCGGTGCTACCTTGGCAGCCCGGCCAGGCCGCTAAAAGCCCTAGTCCCAGCTCTGCTCAAAGCCTTGGGCTCCCAGGGGTTGAGTCCCTTCATCTCACCAAGCTCTCCTGCCCAAGGTGTGCAAGGGGGTGACGGTTTCCAACTGTCACTCACAAGCTCTCAGGAACAGGGAAGAAGAAAGGGAGAAAAGCAAGCAGATGACTTCCAAGGCACCCAAAACCCCACAACAATTAATGAATACGAGCCTTCTGACAAGTCTTCAAATCATGACCTGCAACTCTACTAGAAAACACTTAGATTTTTGCCAACTGGACAAAGACTGAAAGCTGAACACTTGCAGAGAAGGAAAAACACCAACCGCTGTCATTGGTACACTCTACTGTAATATTTAAACCACCTCAGCTCTTCCCTATACTCTATTAAAATGTTGACTCAGAAAGAAGGCTACTGGCAAGAGCTGAAATCAGAAGGGCAAACAAATTCCTGGCAGAGAAAGAGCAGAATGGAAGAACACAAGGGCTCTGCAAAGAAAATTCAATGTCTGAGGAGGAAAAGGGGGCAGACCCGAGCTACTTGGCATGGGAGAGAAGGCACCTAAAGGCACTACTGCAGAGGCAGAGCTTCTGGGCATGGAGAAAGGTGGGGGAAGTTGCACAAGAAATCTGAGAGATGAAAATGCACAAGAAGATTGTTAAAAAAGAAAGCTCCATGTTGCTGTTAGAAGCATGTTGCTCTTTCTCTTCATTTGAAGACATCTGATCAGACACAGAGATAAAGAGCTTGGTAAAGAACTATTTTTATAGAGACAAAATGGAGTCTGCTAAAAATGGCCTAAAAAGACCACACATGCACAAGGAGGTAACAGTATTTGCTCAGTTCAAGAAAAAATTCAGATAGCATTCAGATGTTGCTCCTCCCTGTAAAGCTGTGGAAGATTAAAAAAAAAAAAAAAAAAAAAAAAAGGCAGCTTGGAAAGTTTAGTGATTTGCAAGTGCTAGTACACTGAGCAGACCTCCCAGACGCAGGGAAAACCACAAGGGCGTTTAGATCAGTGAACCTGATTAGGTCTTCTCATTTTGCTTAGTATCTTCCTGGCTCCTCCAAGGGTTAAAGCCTGCCAGAGTTACCAGCGGGATGGCGCGAGGCAATGACGTCAGGGAAGGCACGAGATGCGCATACACAGTCCAGCTCGGGGAAAGTCCAAGCAGGTGTCTTCGTGATACCCACCAGTTAGGATGCATTGTATCCTAGGATGTAGGATGTTGCTCCGGTAACTCCCGCAGGACGGCCTTTGCCGATGACTCCTGCAATTTGCACAGAGATCCCCCTTGGGGATGCACACCATTACGGGCACTGCTGCTCAGTGCACCAAGGCGCAGAAACCGAACACTGCACTCCTGGTCCCACCTCAGGCATGTTGCTGCTCGTCTCAATATTGATTTATCTGCTGAAATCCAGCGGCAAAGCCCATTTCAGTGAAGCACAGAGAGGCAGCCCAGCTGCCCGTGGCTGTACACGGTTAGTTGAGAACAAGCCTGCGTGCACTGACCCAGAATGCTACGATCACGCATAGCGAGGCAGTGGCAACCCTCCGCTGTCCCCTCAATCCACCTTTGTGAAACTGATGTTGCAAACCAGCAGAAGTGATGCCTGGGTGAAGATGGATCACCAAGATGACCACAGTAACTTCACTTCAGGATTTTGGAACACAAATTAACGTAGCTGCAGCAGTGAGCACCAGAAAGTCTCCTGCCCCGAAGCTAAAAGGAAAGTTTCACAACTTATAGTTATCAAGAATTCAGACAGCAACTCTTGACCTCATGTCACAAGCAAACAGCTTTTGACCACTGACAATTTGTTATTTAAACCTGTTTGATTTCAAAGCCTACTAGAGTTATTAACAAGAAAATCAGATGAATAACTAAATGAATCATTAGGTCATTAATGAAGTAAGAGATGCAAATAAGGTAGCAAGAATACTGGTGGTGTGGTCAACTACCATTTCCAATTCTTAATTCAAGAATTCAAATGCAATAGAGTACTTGATTATGCTAGAGCCAGAAGGAACACCGATTTCTGGGGTATATTATGCAGGAGATCTGTCTCAGCTGAAGAGCTTAAGAGAAGAAGGCACATGCAGAAAGAAGGCCCTGCAAGCCAACCATCAAGGACCGAAACCTTACCTCAAAAACCCAGTGTGAAGAGGATCCTGAACCGTGCAGAACACTAAAATCTTCTCACTATGTGACTCACTATTGACATTTGATCCCCAGTACAGCACTAAATTTTTAGAAGCTTTAAAAGCACAGCAAGCTTAATATCATCACAGTATGATTCCAGGTATTCAGGTAACCACAGTGGTAATAGATGCAATTAAGAAATAACATCTCAGAAAAAGAACAATTTTAAACCTTTGTAAGGAACATTTATGCCATGTACCCTTCGGCATCTCATTCAAGGGTCTGAATTCCTTATGCAGACAGTGGAGAGGGACTCTGCGCGATCTGGATGAAGGCACAGAGTGCTCCCTCNTCTCACTATGTGACTCACTATTGACATTTGATCCCCAGTACAGCACTAAATTTTTAGAAGCTTTAAAAGCACAGCAAGCTTAATATCATCACAGTATGATTCCAGGTATTCAGGTAACCACAGTGGTAATAGATGCAATTAAGAAATAACATCTCAGAAAAAGAACAATTTTAAACCTTTGTAAGGAACATTTATGCCATGTACCCTTTGGCATCTCATTCAAGGGTCTGAATTCCTTATGCAGACAGTGGAGAGGGAAGTTCTCATCACAGCAGTTTAAGGCAGTGTAAATACTGCTATAAATAGAAACTTTGTTTTTTAAAAACAAAGTTTTCTCTAACAAAAGGATGAAGATCACTGTCCTACCACAGGCACAAAAAGAAAGAAAAACAAGATTATACTTCTAATAAGCTTCCATGATGTAATGGCTTCTGTACAATTAAACAGGAAAGGAAAAGTCTTGTTCTTCAGGCACCAAAAAATCATGTACAGGAATTATCTACAACTTGTAAAACAGTCTCCCTTTGTAGTCACCCAACGCTTTGACCTATTTCTCCAGTTTCCCTATTACTTTAATTAAAAAACAGAAAGAAAGGGAGGAGGTAAATAACATCTCCCTACTTTACACAGGTTTACAAGACAGGATTTGCAGCTTCTAAAAAATGCTTTGAGATCCACTGGAAAAAAATATTGTACATAGAATGCATTAATTTACATTTACAGATTTCAGTTTGCAATTTAGATTTTTACATCAATACATTTTGGAGAGTGAAGATCATACAGAGCAGTTTTCTTCCCATTTCCATTTTCTTACCCATTCTGATATCATTTAGATCAAAGCAAAAGAAAGAAAAGCCATGTAAAAATGCTCATCCCAGCCTTCATGATTTGCAAATGTCCTAATCCCCCAAAGCACCAGCTAAATAACCAGATCATTATCAAAAGAAGAAACTGGGAAGCAAGATGTCCACATGATTACTAAAACCAGAACGTGACTTAAACAACAGGTTGAAGAATGCATGTAGGTAGATACTAGAAGGAGACAGACTACATCTGCAGCTAGAAAGCTCTCCAAGAAAATAATTAAGAGTAAAATTATTTTATACTTCTTCCTTTCACCAAGGAAGCCTATTCGTGTCTTTCATCCTCAGGGATGCTTTACAAACCTACATGTCCAAATATTGAGTCCTGTTGTATCTACTGCAGGTGTCTGGCCAAAATCACAGGCTCTTCTCACACTGTGAGCAGGAATGTTTGTCTAAGAGCTAAGATGTTGGTTTGGGATCTGAGGGTTCCAAGTCTGTTGCTTGCATGAACCTGCACAAGGCACTTGGCTTCTCCATTCTCCGGTTCCTTCCTTTTACTTTAAATCTGAGGCACACTGTCAGGATTAAAATATCACCCATGGAGGTTTTTCACAGTATACTATGCATATGAAATGAAAAGTAACCTTTGAAGGCTGCTTCTGTTGTCTTGCTTATTATTCTTGAGAGTTACAGGGACCAGAAATCAAAGGCAGAGACAACAACAGCAAGCACACGCGAAGAGGCAGAAGTCTTCTCTTGAAGTACAGAGGGAAGTGGCTGATTTGATTACATTCTCTAGACAGCAGCAGGAATTATCTTGCTGAGATACAGGGCTGAAGGATAAGGTCCCACTCCAGACCATCATTATCAAATGAGCGTTGTAACCTCTCAAATACAAAGCCCTGCATCCATTATAATCCTAGAGCAGGAGCAAGCCTACCAGGCTCTCTTCTGTAATATCCTTTTGTATCTGCAGTCTAATTTTCATTGGCTTTTGCTTTACAGGCCTATCACACTGTGAATTCATGTTTAATTTGATGTCCAGTCTCCCCCTGCTCAGTAAAAGCATCCATAAAAAGCAATACTGTTAAACAGCATGATAAAAAGAAAAAAAAAAAAAAAAACTGTTTGGCTTCACTCTGAACATTACACTTGATTTTTGTTAGATTTACTAGGGAAAAAGGGGGGAGGGACTGTCTTGCAAGCTAAATATGTAAATTTTAATTTAGCCTTAATTAACAGAACACACAATAGAAGTTCATAAATATTTGAAAGGAGGTAATGAAAGAGGGTACAGGAATTATTGAGGGTAATACACGTGAGAATGTGTCCAGGAGTGAAATTCAAAAGGCAGAAAGGCAAGTGGAGATTTAATTTCCACTTCATGACACCTGGGTTCTGCCATGCTGAGGGATGGAACACAGATGAGAAACATCCTTTACTAAGGATTAAAATCTGTCACGCATTAGGAAATGACCACCTATGGGTGATCCATCCATGAAAATAAATAAGAAAAACAACAAAGCAGAGCACAAAACAAAACAGTAACAGGGAAAGCTCAAAGGAAAAGTCCTCCACTACCAATGGAGGAAATAGCCCATGCCCCAGCAGCAGAAAGCCCATCTGAAGGAGCAGCTTTGCCCTTCCCACGTGTGCAGCGGAGGGGCTGGCGCATTGAGACAGGCCCTGCTGGGCGCCAGCCAGCTCTGAAGCACCAGAGCTCCTGTGTTTGCTTCTGCACGGCTCCTAGCTGCTCATTAGCATCTGGGTCATTAGCATTAATTCAGTTAAATAAAAAGAAATTCAAGCTTATTTAAACATTAGCAGAAAGTTCATTATATTGGTAACCTAATTTAATAACTCTCTGACTTGTCTGCTCTGCTCTTTCCCTCTCTGCCTCTCCTCTCCCCCATCCTTTTTCTTTTTGCACAATATGTAATTGAAGAAAATATGTAATTGCTGCCAAGGCTTGGAAACTGCAACATCAGAACTTCCACACTGGAACAGGAAATGGAGTAACACAAAAAGAGTACTTACTAGTTGGGTATATACACTTGTTTTAGCTTGCTTTCTGCTTCTGCGGCTTTCAATCGTTTCTTCAAAAAAAAAGAAAAAAGAAAAACATTAGAATAAAAGGATAACTACTTTATTTGGGATTCAAATAATTCACCTGTAAACATCTTTACTGTTCATTAATAAATGGTAATGAATCTTCTTTTCACTAAGTTGTGACCACAAAGTCCTTCTCCAACAAGGTAACTGAAAACAACTGTGGATGCACCGAACTACTATGTTTGCAACATCCTGAAAAATCCAAGAGATTACAGACGACTACTTGTAAGGACAATCTTGGCACCCTCGTGCAGTCCAACATAAACCTACACGTTGTTTTGCTCACAACCCTTTTCTTCCATGTGCAGACATGAGTCTGACATCCCAGTCTGCCCTTCTTGCTATTATGCACCAATTAGATTTAAAAAAAAAAAAAAATGGTGTGGAAAAGCAGCAGCTTCATCATGTTTCCTGAAGAGCTGAATGGATTCAGAAGTCTGAAGGAAGACTTTGTGCTGACAGGCTTCTTTTCTGCAACCAACTGCAAATCACTTGACAGTGGAGGTTTTTTTTTTACAAGGCCAAAATCTTAACTCAAAAACTGGTACGGAATTATCCGCTAAGTTTATTATTTATGGCATGTCATCACTTCAAACTGAACAGCTTTTCCTTTGTTCAGCTATGGCTGTGAACTTGCTGACATCCCACCAGAACACGGCACAGGTAGGCAATCAGCATGAGCTTTACTAACTGGCCAAGAAACTCCTTTTACAGCTCAAATAT
Source organism: Crypturellus undulatus (assembly GCA_013389825.1). Classification (NCBI taxonomy): domain Eukaryota; kingdom Metazoa; phylum Chordata; class Aves; order Tinamiformes; family Tinamidae; genus Crypturellus; species Crypturellus undulatus. Next base: position 57,758 of record VWPW01000901.1, on the reverse strand, counting down.
CCACATTTTTTACAAAGTAAAAGTGATTTTCTAAGGCTCTAACTCCCTTTTTATTACAGCACCTAAATGAATTGAACCATAGAATAACTTTGGGCTGGAAGACCCTCCAGGAGCTTTGGTCCAAGCCCCTGCTCTTACAGAAGTCTACCTAAAGCCATGATAATGTTCTTCACACTAGCCAATAGTCCAGCTTCTGCATAAAAGCTGGAGGTTTGGGATTGCTATCAGATGGGAGGCATCAACTGCAAGACAAAAGCACTGCTGTTTTGAAGGGGATTGTTTGCTCCATGGTTTACGCATTTTTCTAGACAAACAGATTAACTTAACACTTCTTGAGCAGCAGCCTCAAGGCACAGCCTAGAAAAATAACTGTTCAAAATAACCACACCAGTCTCTGCATAGAAACAGGAAGCAACAGCAAACTAAAAAGGCGAGTCACTAAGGAATTGGACAAATAAAAAAAATCCCCTTTTCAGGGGCACGATAGACAGACGCAGAAACAATGAAGTACATGTTTCCAGTAAGCACACAGCTTGCTATGATCGGAGGGGCAGTGTGAGTACAAGTTTTCCACTCTACAGCGTGACAGTCCCTGGCCAAAGCTCTCTGTACTCCTGCAGAACCGTCCCCTCACCCCTCACCTTTTTCAGCAGAGAAATGTCAACCTATCTTAAAAAACGCCACGTAACCGAATTATCAAACAAAAGAACAAAGTTAGAGAAAATGATCAAATTCTGTGCAAGATCCCTTGAGGGACCTTGCACAAGAATCTTGTACAAGTAGAGAACGGTTCCAGCCCCTTCCACCCTCCCATTTCCACTAGATTGGAGGTGGCGGGAGGAATATAAGTTTTTTGGCAAAAGCTCCCAAGGGGACCATCTTGATTCCTTATGTTGTGACATTCTAGGAAATCTGCAAATGGAAAAGCTTCATGGGAGCACAAAGCATTACCAGCAGCTGAAGCAATCCGCTAACCACTTGGAGACATGGTTAATTTAGGCTATTAAGCAACACTTTAGTAAATTGATGAATATCAACCTCACACCGACAGTTTTCTTTGTGCCTGATGACCACAGTGCACACTCCAAGCTGACAATTCCCACGGGTCACCTGGGCTCTGTGAAACCCTCCTCGCCTACAGGGGGCCTGGGGATCACACCCAAATGCTGCACGGAGCATTTCATTTTTAAGGTTTAGAGAGTGTTACCATGATCTGCTGGATAAGAACAGGCAGGTTTTACACCATATATTTTTGTCCTTGAGGAATGAGTTTACCAGATTTGACAAGTTTTCTGTTCTCTGATAGAATAACCCCTTTACAGGCAAAGTGCCTTACTAGCTCTTTGCCAGTTAGTAATTGATTTGTGCCCGAAGGAAATGGGTTTTAATGCCTTAAATTTTTAATGTTGTCTGATGTAGTTTTGAATGTTCTCATCCACAAACAAAGAAAATGCACACTTGAACATTTGTAAGTTTTTCTAGAAGTCTAACGTAAATTAAATGTTTGTCTTTGAGTGGTTAATACACAAGTACCTGAAGTATTCCCTCACATTCCCTTCATCTTACTTTTCCAATCTCTATGAAGGGGATACTACCAACCTGCCTATCCCACTGGCACCAGGTATGAAGTTACTGAGCACTACGTGCATAACGATGCCAACAGCTGTCTGCACATCGTCCCCAGCTGCAACAGCTTTCACTCTCCCCCTGAGCTTGAAAGAGTCTTAAAACATGTGATGATTCAGAGCAAATGTTTGGAAAAGCTGGAATGCAAGGAAAGGTGGGTTTTCTTATTAAGGAGTTCTATAAGCCAAGATTACCTATATAACTATTATTGATCAAAATCTTATAGAATAAGATTTATTGGCTTATAGATTCCTTAATTAATGAAGATTTATTGAGCCTTCCTTTCTCTAAGCTGTGGAGTGACACCTGGATTTCTCCAGCATCTTTTATATTCATTTTTCAAGTCTGTGCACAACTTAAAAATGATTTTCCGTTGCTTCTTCCTGCTTCATTATTGTCATGTAGCACTTTTCTAAGCACACTTCCACAAAATAGAAGTTTCTGCATTGTTTTCCTTTTAAAATTCCATCTTTATCTTGAGGCTAAAGGCTCCTCGTGCACAAATTAAATACAGAGAGTAAAATTAAAGCCTTCAACTCTCAGAAAATACACTACTAATTCAAATGATCTCTTGCCACTGCCATCTTCAGAGCAGTTTCTCAATGACTGCAGAGTCTTATGTTTCAAACTGCTCAGGACTTTCCAGAGTTGGTATGCAAAACACATTCCTGGTATCCGCAGCTACCTGTAACTGCATAAAAATCCAGGCAAACCCAAACATCTCATCAGGTCTTTAGGAGTTTTTAAATCATAAGTGGAAGTCACCAAATAGAAGTTACTCAGTGGTTGCCCTTTCAAACATTTCTGATTCAGAAATACATGCTCTGGTGAATATACGTGGAAAATCTGTCTCAAGAAAGAGACATGCTCAATGGAGATACGGGACACTGAATTTGGAACAGATTTCCCTCACTCTTTGCTTCAGGACTAACCTGAAAAGGTATCTGCTGTCAGACAAACCTTGGTATCACATGGAGTAGTTCAGGAACCTACAGGAGACCATACATTCTGTGTTGACATTTCAGAGGGCAAAACTTTCCCTCTAACAGTTCTGCTCAGGGGTACTGGTTCTTCTCTCAAAATTATTCAGTTCTATAACCAACCTTCAGGGCAAGCTGTAACTCAAGCCAAGTGAAAATCACTGGATAAGCGATCCCAGTTCATCTTGCAAAAAGGGACAATTTTGCCTTTATCTCAGGCACAGTATCCTAGTCGCATAACCAGGAAGAGCTGTATTATGCCTTCCCTTCCTAGGCATACCAAGCGTGTGTGTGTATGTATGTGTGTATATATATATATAAATATATATATATAAATATATATATATATAAATTATTTAAATTTTTGACAAACATACAAGCACAACTCACACCGCATGCCAGCCCTTCAACAAGAATGCCTTGTGTGGCTTATTTTTAGAATATTCTGCCTACTGAAACTGTAATTTCAAGCTTATACAGGATGTAGTTTCCTAGAACCAGACTCTCCATTTGCACTTTCCTTCCTGTTGGGTTTTGAAAAGGGGTCTCCTCTCCTGTCAAAGGCAACTCCAAGGTTAGTTGCTATGATGGCAAGAAGTGGATAAACTCTGCTTTAGGATTCTGACAACCCGAATTCTTCCTAGCTCCAAATCTCAAAGTAAATACAGAAGAAAACAGCTCCCAGCTAAATAGCTTTTATCAAAACAGGCAGTTTGCTGGTGACAAAAGCTTCATTATGATGATGTGCAATTCTCAGAAAGAGACAGGTTAAATAGATGTTTTAAGTGCATTTAGCCAAAAAAAAAAAAAGTGTATGTTATCAGTATTTTTTTTTAAACAACGCCTTACAGAGCTGGAATATAAACTGAATAGAAGGAGGACGACGAGTGAAACAGTTCGGGACACACTTTTCATACCCTCAGCACATTTTTCAATACCTCACGTACAAAAGTGCCATTAGCTCCAGAACCATTTTGTGGTATTTGACTAAGAAAAAAATCTGCACAGGCGAAATACTTTGAGGTAGATTGAAAAAAAAAAAATGGTGGGGAATGTGCTCTGTCAAAGACTTGGCACAGATCAAGTTAAATACAAATGCAAGATGCCACTAGTTCAAAATACCGCCTCCTATACTTTGCCACCTTTACATATATTTATATATATATAATACATATAAACTATCTATATATAGACAAAATATTTATATACATATATAAATATACATATAATGGCAACAAAGTATAGGACAAAGTGTGTGTATACATATATATATATGTATATACACACACACATATATAGACACACACATATGCATATTTCCCCAATATTTTATAAATGTTTAATAATCTTACTTGCTTGTGAGATCGGGGAATTTGAGATGAGTCTTCAGCTCAGTTGAAACTTAATTGATGTGGTATCTCTACTGCAATTTCTACCCGTTCAGCTTATTTTCATACTGTCTCTTAAGTGTCGAGGCTCTAACTGGAAGTTTTCCCCAAATCCCACACCCTGATACACTGCTAGGCAGAATGGGTAAAGTACTAAGTAGAACCACAATCCTAAGACACACTGCATAAGAGGGCAGCAAAAAAGTCCAATAAACTGTGAGTTTTTTCTTCCATTTTCAAAAAGATGCAAGAACAAATCAGCAGGGTTTCACACAACTGTCCTCTCTGCAACTTCTCCTATTTTTTGAGTGCAACATGAAAGTTCAAGAAAGCGGAAAAGCCAAAGAATCTGACCACTTCCTAATGCAGATGCAATTTCTCCAGTTCTTTTTCCTTACAAAAACCATTCATGTTTTCTCTGCCATCTGGCACTGGCAGCAATGTTTCAAGACCTGGTCAGCACTGTTAATAAACAGAAATACGTGTGGAGAATATACAATATTGTATATACCAGTGGCTTGCAATAACTAGTGCATAGGGACTACCCACACAAAGGGCGGTCAGTCAAACACAGGTCTACATGGATTCCCCCCTGCCAACCTTATCACGAATTTGTCCATTTTTTAATCCAAATAAACCAGAGTTCACAACTTACCCTAGCAAAGGGTACCGCAACCTAACTCTATATCATCTAGGCAAACACCTCATGTTGAACCTGTCACTTGCCCTTGACAATTCCTAGATCTGATAGGAGAGGGCAGTGAGCACCCCAGTCACGCTGCCTAAACCATGCTCAGTATCTTACCTACTGTGTCCTCTCCATATCCATTGCTCCTCCACAGTGCTGTTTCTCAGGCTAATTTAGTTATTTATTTAGCATTTCCACATCCTTCATCGCTCCTGTCACATTCTTCTGTACCTCTCCCTATGGATTCCAAGTGGAATTCCTCTTAGGGCAGATAGCGCTATCACATGGCAGCAGTCACTGTATCCATCACACATACAATTCCACGAGAAAAGATCATGGCCTAGTTCTCCAGCCTTTCTTCACCCACCATGCCAGCTTCCACGTATTAGAAAATTTACACAGTAAGAGTTCTGATTTGTCTTGAGACTCTCTCAGCAATTTGAATAGTGTTCCAGGCAGAAAGAGGATGGTAAAAAAAACAGCTTCTGTGCCTAAATGTGGCACATGCTGAACATTGGCCAATGCCCCAGGCAGCTAGTCTTTATCCCAGGCTGAATTTTCAAACAAAGCAAGTTAAGACAGATCATTTTTATAACTCCCCTTTTTCTAGCATTTTAAATAGATGTCTAAACTTCATACTAGTAATTATAATGAAAAATTCAATATTTATTTCACCCTTCTTTGCAATTAATTTTCCCATTTAATGTTACAAGCAGCTTTCAACAACTAATTTTCTACAACATTTTGCACGCCTCTTGCATTGTGCCTTAATTATTTAAGGGACCAAGCAGCAGCCTTTGTATTTATACAAGTAAGAGATAAAAATGATTTTAAACACCAGTCAAAGTTGATTCTCAAGTATAAGAAGTCTGGGAATTGGTGCCATCAACACTTTGCAGACAAATCCCCCCCTCTCGGTGCTTACATGGGGGAGCTTCCTAGCATTGAAGCCACTGACAGGTAAAGGTGGGGAATAACCATGGGTGCCTGTGGCACAGTAATCACCTACTTCCCCCATAAAAAGCCCTAATGGAAGTTCCTGCTGATCTGAGACTCGGTAACAGGCAGAGATTAATTGTATTCTCTTCCTCAAACTTCTGAATCCCAAAACAGGCATTTGGAAACTCCAAATAAGTGAAGTAGCATAAAGCATGAAAAGAAAGCACAAATCCCAATGCCAGATGTTTATATCTGCAGTACGGCCCAGAAGATTAGTGACAAGGGAGAGATTTCTGTCGCTCAAATCCTTACAGAATCCACCTACTGGCAAGGCTGATGCCCAAAAAGGGGACAAAGTCACAGTGCTTGGATTCAAAAGGTCAGAAAACACAACTTCTGTTAGAATGAGGGAATCTGAATCTCTTACCTGCTGAACGTATCTGTCTGTAGTTTTCCACATATAATAATATTCTATTATGCTTGTTAAGGACTTCCACGGGAGCTAGGAACATAAAGGAAAAGTAACAGTCATTTCAGTGAGCACCACACAGCCTCATGGAAATGAAACAGATCCTAAGAGCAACAGATGCTCATGGGTTTCAAAAGACAGATTCATTTTCATGCTGCATTGGCTCCACCATTCAAGAGATAGGCACATTGGCTCAGATGCTCTGCTTGAGCAGCACTCGAGCAAGAGCCACAACTATAGCATCACAGTTCTCGTGCTTCAGTTTTTATGGAGTTAGACCATTCAAAATAACAAAAACAATAGAACTGTGTCATGCCACTCTACTCTCTGTGTGAGGATCTCAACAGGACCAGAGTGCTGAGCTGCCTCCAAGCCGCTCTGTCTAAAAGATTAGAGCATAGGACAAGCTACAGTAAAACTGCTTCTTCTGTTGCAGAGAGCTCACAAGAAAACAACAAAACTCAGCTCTGTTTACACTGCTCCATTCAATTTTCAGGCTGAGCACCTAAGGCGGAGATGGGCCCAACTACAGGACAATTCCCCTGGATTGTCACTACTTACATTTTCCTGAATTAGTATTATAAAAGTGACAGAATGTTCATGTTTCAGAAGGTCCAGTACTTACTCTCCTTCAGACACAAATTAATCTGAAGGCAGCTAGGCTGTCACAACACTTTCCTAAATCATATCTCAGTCGTACTGGAGCAGATGACTTTAAATTTACATCTCTGAAGGGAACACTATCATCTGTGATTTCAAATTCTGACTGCACAGCAGCCTGTCATCAGTATGAGATCTCCTTTTTCCAAGTTTACAACAAGATGCCTGCTGTAGTTCAGAGCTCTCTTCCCCAGACAGAAGAAAAACAAGGGAGCCTAGACACAAGTTGGAAGCTTTGTCACTGGTCAGAACCACTCACCATGCAGCCCTCATTTCGTATACTTACAAAATCTTGCTGAATGTCAGTGAAATCTTTTCCATATTTTTCTAGTGCCTCCTCAAAGAGGTTTGCCTCTGAAGCAGACCACTCCTCCATCTCATCTCTGCACAGGACTGGCCCACCCTGTGGCACGAGTGCAGAGATGGCCTTGGAAATGTCATAGACATTTTTGTGCAAAGTGTCCATAGCATGGAACTACATGGTAATAAAAAAGACAAAAGAACAAAAATTCAGGCGAAATAAACACTGGGAAATAAAATTGCCATAACAAAAACCATGCACTGAGATTTGAAGTGAAGTATTCGGCACCTACCCAAAAGCAGCAGCCGCTCACTCAACCTCAGACTCGCTCATGAGTGCACAGGTCTGACATTCACTAACAGGGGCATTTTTGGAGCAGGAGGCTCTGCATATTCCCAGGTCCTACCTTACCTACTCCTGGCAGCAGCGCAGCACCCCTGCTAGGGAAACGCACACTGTACAACCCCGGCTCAGCAGCACTGAGCAGCCCCTGAGGTTTTATCCACAGATAGGGCATAGAACAGAAATCTGAGGGTAGGTATCTCAGGGTACACTGTCCCATAAACTTAGCCAGGCATTTTCCTTGTCAAACAATCCACTAGATTTTCATATAAAAACAAATATTTAATCAAAGCAGCATGAACACATGCACCACCACAAAGGCCTCAAATCCCAAAAAGGAATTAAGTCAAGTCACACAGCAGAGCTAAAAAGGAAACAAAGAATTACTCCCAGGAGCAATTACTCCTCAGAAAGCTGAGCTACAACTGTCTGCAACTTGCAATTTGCAAGAGGTAGCAACATGCTGTGAGAGAGAGGAAATGGTGTTAGTAAATGACAGCTTGGCTCTACTTCTTCAATTCTGTAGTTTTAATTAGGATGTTGTTTGCCTTTCATCATACCACAATTTTGTGCATGTGCACAATTATCCTACAGTGTTTTATCCTAGAATTTGCTCTACATATGATTTCACGTTACTCCAGTCATGAACAAGGCTTTGATAACAGTACCCCAGAGACTTCATACATTTTATTCACATTTGCATTAAACTCTCTCTAGCACAGAAGTTTACGTTTTGCCTTTCCTGTCTATTCATAATCCTTTATGACTATAAAATATTAACAATATAAATCACCATTCCTTAGGTACTTTAAAAGAAAGCTCATAAAAGAGGAAAACCAGCTCAACTAAAATATCTTATCTGACTGCAAATTTTTTCCAGAGACCATCTTGTCCAAGTGCCTGTGACAGTCCCTGGTGTTGAGGAAGTGATGAGAAGCAACATTCCAACATTGCAACATTGCAGACAGGCAAATTATCATTCACATTCTTTTCAAGACAGCCCCTAAGTTCACGTAGGAGACGGGCTGGGCAGCACGTGGTCAGAATGTTTTAATAAAACCAAAACTTCTGGGAGAAATAGCCATGATGGATCATAGGAGTCACAAGGCCAGACAAAGTTACTTTAAATGGAGATAAAGGATTCCTGCATATAGACTGGACCACAGGAGGCCACGGTTACAGTCCATCTGCCCCTCTACTTTTGCCAGCTGCTAGGGCAGAGTTGAATTTTTTTTTAAACCTCCTTTCAAAAACGTAAGATCCTCTTAAAATCTCACCAGTGTGATGTCCCGAGAGGCCGCTGCAGCGCTCATGTGCAAACTTGGCTGTCTGACAGAACTACTGCAATCTAGTGCTCGGGCAAACGTACCAACAGACCTAAAAGAAGTTAAACAGAGCATTAACTTTGCACGCGAGACAAGCATAAACATAAATACCCAACCAACACTTCTTGAGATTAGCAGACCCCATTTCTCAGTAACAAGATTATACGGCTTGGCTCTAGTTCTGAGCCAGAGACCATTTTCCTTAGATGTGGTTTGTTATGAATGCATGACTCTGCTTAGTTCAAATGGCCAAATAGGCTTAGGCGTAGGAGGGGAAACAGTGAAAGACTCAGGAATCACAAACGGGTGGGTTTGAACTCTCTTATGCCCTGCCTCTGAGAAGCTCCCTGAAATAAGTTTAACAAAAACTGATTATAATCAAGCCTTATGAATACAAAAGAGAGCAGTGCTTGACTGTCCAAAGGTACAAAGACAGGTGCCAAAACCAGACAGAAGAGAAATGCAGCAAGCCAATCATTTTTCTAAGAGTTTGAGACAAATTAAAACTGTCCTTTATTTTAAAAGTATAATCTAACATTTTTACATAAGATGTATAATGATTTCTATATACAAACACACACAACTAAATAACCTAATTTATAAGAGGCACATACACAGGACAGGAAGAGGCATTACAGATATTCTCAAGCACTTCTCAGCGACAGGCACTCCCTGTCCCTGCCTCGCAGCTTGCCTTAGCTGAGCTGGTACTTCTTTTTGCAGGGTTTAATTATAAACGGGGTCAATTTGCTGATTATGGACAACAGTAATCTTGACACTGATCTTTTCAGGGACTGTTTACAGCATGAATCCTCTGGCAGCTGTAGCAGCACACCAAGTGGGCCGTAGCAAGTAGTCAGAGAGCTACCTAGAACAGTGGTTTTAAACAGGAGATTTTCTTCAATCTAGACAGCAATTAACATTTTTAACTTAACTAGCCACGTTTCATTCTTGGTTCCATGTTATGGAACAATCAAGCAGCCAAGCAAGCGCTTTAAACTTCTTCAGAACAGATTAGCAGGTCCAAATGATCCAGAATTTGTAATAATGGCAAGTTTGACATTTCTGAGTACACCCATTTCTCACGTTACATCCCTGAAATCCTGCATTTTGCTCCTCCATTATCTTCCTCAGTACCTCCCCCGCCACACACCAAGTTTATATCATTCAACTTGTTCAATGTATTTACTACTTGAATAAATGCACTTTTGTAGCATCGTTCAACAGTATTGATCAGAAATAGAACATCCTGATCAAAAGAATTTCTCTGGACAAATTCTTATAGATCAACTTCAGTGTTCCCACCTCTACCCAGTGATAACCGCCTCCACTGACTAAACACCCTAGGAGGCCCCATTATCTATCTCCTCACATCACCTTCTTCCCTCACTTACAGACAGCCCTAAACTTGCTTAACAAATACGAGAAGAATTTGAAGAGTATCATTGTTCTTTGATGGTTAGAATCACTCAGTCACAGGTTGCAATGGGGGGCTAAAATTTTGTATAAGTTTCTGTTCGTACAAATGCACAACAGTGTAGAAGTTCTACAACACTTTAAAAAGAAGCTGATGCACGAAGATTGCTTTGGGCTGCCAAAAGCAACAACACACCAAAAAAATCCCCATATGTTTTAGCATGTAGCTATAGATTTACAGGCCTTGCTTTGCTGGGTCTACCTACTTGAATCTGGGCATTGCAGAACCACTAGAGTCCATCAAGAAAGCATTTTATGAAACATCTCATCTAAGCAAATACTGGATGTTGAAATGTCACTGACTTAAAGGGAGAAAATGAGCCGAGTAATGAACCATCAAGAATTTAGTTCATTGAAGTCCCCTGCACACTGTCCAAAGCATTTGAAAAACCTCAGTCATTACAGGATAATGTTTATGTGCCATTTGCTTTTATTTTATGAAAGTTATTAACTGTGAAACATAAATCTATGTAGCTGTTCTGAGTCATTCAACTCCCCGCAAAGCATGTTAAGCATTCATCATTACAAAACAGAGCACATAAATCAAGCAACCAAAACTAACTCCCACATTAGCAAAGCACAAAGAATATAAATAGTGCTGGAAAAGAAATGTTATTAAAATGTACTTATTCAAAGAAGAGGTAAAACAATCTTACCGTGCCACCACCAGAAACTGGTCTATCTGCTTGTCTACTAGGGGGTTAAAGGCTTCCCAAACTTTTGTTTCAAGTTTCGACTGGTCTCTTCCATCATCCTCGCCTGTTCAAAAAGCAAGTGAGAAATATTTGGTATATTCTACTTCAAAATAGAAACAGTTTCTAAATTTTTTAATCTCACAATAACTCAACTGCTGAGCCATGCTGGGATTCCCTGCTTTACAGGCAGTAAAAGTTCAAGTTGGATTCACCCCTTTGTCTCTGACAGCATCAGCTGTACCTCGGTGCTGGATGGACTCAGCTCATGACCCGATCAGATCTTCAGGAACTGCTTTCCAAGGGCACATGTAAGGGGGAGTACTGTATATCTTTCTCTGAACAGCACAGTTCTCATCAATCTCTCTCCCCAGCTTCTCTCTCTCCCCTTTAACTTGCAGTAGCTCCAGAGAGACATTCCCAGCTGCTCCGTGCAGGCGGAAGAGCTGTCTGAACTGTGCCAGCACCCTAAGGGGGAAACTCATGGCATCGGACTCTCTTACTTCTGTTTTCTCGACTCTACACAAATCTAAACACCCTGAAAAAGCACAAGAGCTGCTGAAACCCTTTTTTTTCAGTACCCTTCCCTTTAAAACATCTGGAGATTATCCTTCTCCCAAGCCCTGTCTTGGCCTGCTAGGGAAAAGAATGCCTTTCAACTTAGTTCATCCTCACTTCGGAGGCGAGCTGAATTGCTGAATAAATTCCAGCTTCGCAGGCAAATTAAACAAAAGTCCTGATCATCCTTCTGCCTGTTCTAACATTAGGTCAACAGCATGAACAAAACTCCTAAGCAAAGATGGAAGAGCCTTCATGTCTCTGCCCATATAGACCGTCTGGTGAAAGTCTTTCCAGTGTGATTCCCACTCCCTTCTCTTTTGGGCGGAGGATACTGGGAGGCATCTCCACATCATGTGCAGTTCAGAAAGGAGCAGGTAGAGACTTGCAGCTCCAGCCCTCAGGTTTTATACACACGCATTTCTGGATTTGCAGGGGAGTGCAACGACAAATCCAAACCAAGTTACTACTTGGCTCCCTGCTCCTTGAGCCGGGCTTCTCATACTCCTTCTGATCTAGGATACAGCACAGGCAGGCCAGCAAATTCTTCCTCCTGCCTCTTCTGTAGGTGAGAAATCTAGGATGGCAGCCAAGACCAACAGCTGGGGAGAGGGCTCTTAGGAAAAAGGCACCCAGCAGTAATGGGCAAATTGATGAGGAGAGACAGCATTTAATTGGTAATAATTTGGGAGGGGCCATCATAGGGAAGTGAGGTTTGATTTAAAACACAAAAGGCTTTTGAAGGCGCAATGGAAATTTGTGCTTCCCATGGAAATTCAGAAATGTCTTAATAAAAAGATCGTAAGCTCTAGGAGAGCCAATTAATTCAATTTGTTTCAACAACTTTTATGATCTGGACAAATGCCCACTTCAAGCCTGGTTTTATAGATAACTAATTGCTTTCAGTGGGCAACAGTTTCAGTCTCTAACTGATCAGGCCAGCCCTCTACAGAGGACCTGGGGACGAGGCCTCCATCGCCCGTACCCACTCCAGCTGCACACATGCAAGTGGCCACATTCAGTATCGCCCTTTGACAATTCTAAATAAATTAGGAAAATTACCCTCTTTTAATAAGTCTGTTATGTCTGCCTGGTATCTGTTGCCAACTCGAATTTCTCCTTTGTCAGCAAGTAGGGTCTTTTGTTGAGGATCATACACTAGTGAATAAAAGAAGAAATCCTAGAAACAAAACAAGAAAGTACACAGTATTATTAACTTTTATTTTAAGCTTTACAGACATACTAGCAAGCTTTCACGTTTGGTTTTGCTACCTGGATATATAACTTTATATATAGGTGAACAAACAAAAATCAAGCCATCATTTTTAAAACCCAACATTAAATTCTCTCACTTTCTTTTATGTTGAAATTGCAAGAGCCATCCCTAAAAAAAAAGAGCAGTTCCTTTAATGTAAAATCTTTACACTTAAAGTGAGCACATCCCCTTTGCAGCATGTAAAATACAAGTTCTTAACAGAATAAAAATAACCAGTTAGGATGACAGAAGAAAACAACCACAAAGGTAACTCCTTAACTATGCGATATAAGTGATAAAACCATTTAATGCAGATCAGTACTCAGCTATAGCTGCTAAGTGAAACGTCAGAGCCCAGCTCCATTCTACAGAAGAATGGCAGCATTTCTAGCCCCATTTATCTTCATTTAGAAGAGGTTCTCTCTGTGGGTTGGAGTTTTAAAGCTTCCTGTTACTTCTGCTTCCACACCCCTCCTGCTCATTGCACACAGTCATCTACGACTGATGCCAGAATGGGGAGGTCTCCCATGTTTTCTCTAAATGTCTAATGCATCTTGTATCCAATTACAGAACTGAAGAATTGAAACGCAGCAGCTCTACCTTTCATGCTGCACTTTAATAAAATCACCATTTTTCAGAGGAGAGATCAATGACTATGAAAGGGAAAAAACAGCAAGCCAGTCCAACAGGCTTTGCTACTCAAGAAAACACCATCATGGAGTGAGACACAGACTGAGGTGAAAGCAGAATCCGCCTTGATCGCCTCCAGCAGAAAACACAGCCCATTCTCCCAGAGTGAAAGTAGTTATTTCAGGGGTAGAAACAATCTCACATTATATTATCATAACAGCATAAAAGTCAGAGCTAGGGCTTGGCAACATCCTGTTCTAACACCCCATCCCATCAGCTGGAGGGTTTTCAGGGGGGGTGCTGGCCCACTGGGATTCACCCTAAATGACTGACATTCTTGACAACATTGGGTCCAGCTCCCACAGGCACCAGGGTCACTTTACATCAACCTACCAACAGGAGGAAGCCTCAGAGCAGATGAAAGCTCATTTATATTATAGCTGAGCAAGGAAATCTGGGTCGCTTGCTCTGACACACAAAGTTCAAGACACTATAATATTTTGAGGCTCTACTGTTGCATACATCAAGTGCAGAACGAGGGTCTGTCTTGCCCACCTCCACACTATAAATATAGCAAGTGTTTTACTTGTTCCTGCTCCAAAATACCTAACTGTAGGACAAAGCCTACGTAGTGCCACAGCAATGCTTTCCAGGCATATTGCCCAGCAAATATACAAACCAAACACTGTAGTATAATCAGACTGCAGGCTCTAAGGAAGGCCAGATTCTGCAGCCTGTTTCTTAACACCATCTTTGTCGGGTAGGGAACAACATTCATTTTGCAAGGGTTTCCTGCTGTCATATTTGACTGAGGGATGCCTTATATTATCTCCTTTATGCCTTATTACTGTGTATTTAGTGGGCTAAAACACCCAAACAGACTATGTGTTTCTGACTGCTGTTTTTCCCCCAACTACTCTTCAGGGCAGGAACAAGGGAAGGGAGGGGAAGGAAGGGAATAGTCTTCTACAAAATAAAACCCATCATTCTCTACTGCTGTCTGTGATATCTTGTCCAATTTGGTCTTGGTTCATGTGTGGGTGAGGCTGGAGCCCCCAGCACTACGAGCTTCCTCCCCAGCAACACGAAACTCAGATGATGGAGACAGAGTTGGATTTCTAGAAACGTTAATAAACGCCAGTCTGGGGTCAATGCAAGCTGCAGTCTGAGGAACAGAGCAGGTCCTTGCACACTCCACAGGGCAGGAGAGCTCCTGATCGCCGCTAAGGGAAGAGAATCCTGGGTGACATTTTTCACAGGAGAGTTTCCCAAAAACAGCAATATTCACAAAATTGCACAGTTCTTCAGAAACCACTGAGCTTGTTCTAGCTGTCAGAACTGGGTATGTTGCTATTGCAACAGCGGGGAGAAAAAAGTGGGAAAAAAAATAAAAAAAGGAGTTTTCTGTTTTAACTTCAGATCCCAGAAAACATTTTACATGTTTGGAAAAATCAAAACAACCTGCCAAAAGTTATAATTAAACCATGACTTTCTACTTCTCCAAAGTGTTATACAGACACATATGCTCAAACCTTCTTACCCAAGCCCATAACTACCAGTAGCTAAAGCCAAAAGCTAAAGCCAGTAGGAAGCAGCAGAAAAAATATCTCAAAGTGAAAGTACAGTACAAAAATAGTGGTTAGTTATTACAGTTTGCAACCTTGCTTTCATAAAGTCATCTGGGGAGAAAGGGGAATATGTTTTAACTATGTAGTGTTTTATTTTTAGGGGGTACCAAAAGGAACTGAGATGCCAGACATCTACCCAGCAGGCAAATTTCATACAAGTCCATGCATATATCATAGCAGGGCTGTGAAACAGATGGGTACATATGAAATAGTTTCCTGTAGAATAGGCAAATCTAATGCTCCTGCCCTTGTCTCCATCTCCCAGAGAATTAACATCAACTGAAAATCTGAGTTTTCCCGCTGCCTTTCCTCGCCCAAGCCCTCACTTTTCCTACAAAACCCCAGTTTTGCCAGGCACAGCAGCAAACACTGCCCCCTCTTCAATCCCCTTCCCTCCTTCCCAGAGCACCAAGGGGAAGCTGGAAAGACACAGAGGCAGCAAAAGAAAGAAAACAAACACAACCATAACGGGGCTAGGCTTCTCTTTCCCCAAATTTCCGTGAATCTGAGTGTTTAACATCCTTCAAGGCAGACAGCGTTCGGATGAAAACCCACTTTTAGCGGTCACGCTGTACAAGAAATGCAACAATAGATTCCCTAGAACTGCTTATACCTCATTGACTGAAGCGGTGTTAAAAAGCACTTTAAAAGCAAAGGGAGAATTAATTGTGGCTTCAGAACAATAGCAGCCACCGCCAGCAATTCACTGGGCAACAGCTACCTCCTTTTCTTCGTCTCCTCACCCTTCACCCAAGTGCATTTGTGCTTTTGAGCTTTTAATTTCTTTGCCATCTGTCCCATGTTAGCTTGCACCACGGTGAAGAGCTGCGCTAAGTGACAGGAGACATTCGGGAGACTCCTGGTTCTGTGAAATCTCTCAGCTCCTGCTTCGTTTAAAAATAACCCATGTCACTCAGCTTGCACATGGAGGGTTCAAAGAGATGAGAAAAAGAAATCTCTTTCCATCCCTACATCTGCCACCCAGCAGTTGTATGGCTAAGGAGAAAAACAGTTCCTTTCTCTACGTACCTATCTGTAAAACTGTGGATAATGAAAATGGATTGGGAGCTACAGCTATGAGAAGGATTGCTGCTCCACAGTTATGTACTAGTTAATCCAAACCACCTTCAGTGTGACTGGATTTTGTTTTCAAAATGGCCTGTCCTTCTGGTAGCTGCTAAGGAGCATTTCTGAACAGAACAGGCTCCATGTGATGCGTTGCCATTTGGACACGTTTTTGGTTTAGCCCTCCAAAATAAAGCCCAACTTCTTAAACCAGTTGCCCTCTTTAAAACTCTCAACCACAGCATCAGACTAAAATTAATCTTATGCTTAACATCTATTAAAAAAGTGGAAAAATGCATTGAGAGCGACGAACTATGAGGCAGACTAGTGCATGCACTCTGCAAAAATGACCTGTCTTTTCCCTGTTTCTTAAAGGACAGTTCATGACCATTACCCTACTGCTTTCAATTACAAGATTTTTCTCTTGTATAATATTTAAATATTTTCAGATGTAAATGTAATTCTCAAGATGTATTCAAATAATATACCAAGCTTTGTTATTATCCCTCTATATACAGTTTGAAAAAAATAAATGCTACTAATCTCCAAAAATAAAACCCCCAGACTATTAAATGAAATTCCAAGACTGTCAACCCCAGCAGGCAGCCCAGAGAGGCCTAACCACCATTAAAGGTACAAAAGTGCAGTAACAGAGAATTAAAATTGTAGGGTTTAAAAACCACAAAAATACCTGAAAAAGCAAAACAAGATTTAAATTCTGAATAGCGATTAACAGTTCAAGACACTTCAGTTCCAAGAGTTCAGTTGAAGGTACTTTTAAGGAGACAGATTGCTAAAATTTTTAGCAGATGACAAAAATTAGCTGACAAGCAGTTTTTCAAGGCTCCAAATGTCTAGGGTGGATGTGAAGAACTACCAGCAAATATTTTGGAGTCCTTTAAAAATCTGTACATATGTTACTCCTTGCTTCAGATTTTGAAGCCTGAACAGTTGGGTTTTCTAATTAAAACAGTCTTTTATTTATAAAGCAGTGAACTCAAAAAACGGGTAACAAGTTCTTCATACATCTAAGGAGAGATGGAGCTTAAACCGTTTAACCATAAATCTCTAAGATTTCAGGAGAAAGCAAAGGTTCAGAATTAGAGTACACTGGTTTGCGTCCTTTTCCCACAGTTACTCCATCTCGGACCCTCTCTTGCCAGAGGGTAACGAGCCTCTGCTTCACCTTGCTGCATGCCAGGCTGAGGGAGGAGCAAATTAGGGTCTCTCTATACCCCGAGAGGCTTATTATTGCCCCTGAGACGTACACAACAAGTCTGGCCTGCCAGAGAGACATCAGGAAGAAAACAGTACTGAGCCTAAAGCTTCTAATTACCAGTGTCCATTATAGCTAAGCAATTAAAAAAGCAACCTTTGCATCACAAACCTTGCAAAAAGCCACCAGTCTTAAGTTGTGCCAAAACAAACTGTTCAAGCTTGACAATTTAAAAAAAAAAAAAAAAAAAAAAACTCATACCTCTCGTTCCAGATATGATTTAAGGGATTCTGTCTCATTTAACAGAGTAACGCTGCATTTGCCTCTAAAAGAAGAAAGAAATCACATTTCAGAACAAGAAAACATGCAACTTGAATGTTTGTGCAATACACAAAATGGTACTACAGAAGTTATGCACAAAAGTTATTCTTACATTGAAGAATACTTGAATAACCGTAATGGCATCTGCATTTTGAATAAAAGGCATTGGAGGAAAATAGCCATTACCTAATGTGCGTGGCTGGCAGAGATTCCAGCTGTCGTGAGAGAAACAACTCACGATGGCGCAGCTGATGCTTCTGCTTCTCTGGCAAGTCAACCATTTCTGGATTTTCCATCTCTTCTTCCATTTCTCCTAGTCACAAAGAGACAAATTAAACATCAGGAACACAGGCCAAGTATTGAGATTCTTGGTCAAACAGAACAGACTCCTTCATAACTACTAAGTAAGAAATAGGCAAAATACCCAGATGAAATCTAACTTCATCTGAACCCTAATATTTCAGTGAGCCAAACAATTAGATAACTAGTATATACCCTTCAAATCATATCTGTAAGCACTTCTAATTAGTCACCATCAGAATCAAAGTTTCCAGGTACACACGGGTCACAGCAGTCACCAAGCTGCAAGTTCCATTGAAGTTACATTTTTTTTTTTTTCCCTCTTTGCCAGGTATCAGCAGCCTTATACCTAGGTCGTTTTTCAGAAAAGAATCACAGCCACAGACTGTCCCATCCTGACTGCAACAGCTTCTGAAGGGAAGTGCTGTCTGAATAGTTATTTTATTCAGTGTATTTTCTTCTGTCCACCTTAACAACAGCCTATAGATCCCCCTTACAAGATAAACAGGTATGGGGCCAGCTTGCCTTGTAACCAACCCTAGCCAGCCAGGCCACGAGCACCTCTAGGCATTTTGTTAGTAAGGAACTATTACACTTATGCTCTGTGTTCATCAGCAAGTACCTTCTCCATTGCACCAGATAAATATGTTGTAGGCAAAATATCCCAAAAGAAGCAGTAAAGCTTTCCCCTGATGAAGACTGCAAGAAAAAACACTTGATTTCCCTCTTTCCTAGGAAATAAAAGGCAGTTACTATATTTTTACTATATTTTCCAAAACCATGGAAAAGTTTCCCAGATTCTAGTATAACGAGGTGTAAAGTTTCATATATGAACAGTAAAAGTCTGATTTTATTTCAGCAATATTCTCAAAGGGCAGACTTATGCCTGCAGCTTAATTCAACAGTTGCTGCCAAGAAATCTTACTCTACATATGGGCACAGCTGTGATTAATGTGCCCTTAAAGATTAGTTACCTATAATCCTCGAAGTTATCCCCAAAGAAAATAAATAGAGAAGATATCTGCATTTTATAAAATGCTAGATTGCATTCAGGTCCGAATCGTCCTGACTAAAGGAGCAACTATTAAAAAACAACCAAGCAAGCAAGCAAACACAAAACACTGCACATCTTTCATGTCCCACACAATTTATAACTGGGTTTGACTGTATATATATATATAAACCTATATTATATATATAAATGTATGCTATATACGTATAAACCAGCCCACTGGTTTATACGCCCCTCAGGTAAGAAGCTCCAGCAAGAAAGCAAAAAGAAAGTAGCATAATTAAAGCAGACTGCGCGATGCCATGGCTATTAGAGCACATAAGCTGCTAAGCACACAGCAGTATGCATTTACATTCTAGCATTTTCCTAGGACACAGAATTTACGTTTGTGCCAGTTTCAGGGTTCTGCAATTTATGTACTAAAGTGAATTCTGTTTCAGCTGAAAATTAGTATTGCAGCTGCTGAGCTACACTATAAACACAGCGGCAGCAATCCACAAACAAGCCAGCATGGCTCCAGCAACCTTGTTTGAAAAGCTCTGGACACAGAAACGCAGAGGCACAAAAATGCCCAGGGCCTTTGCAGAAAGGGCTAGTGCACCATGCAACACAGGTGAGACACTGTAAGGAGCAGCTTAAAACACTCAAGACCTTCAGCATATTTAATAGCCTCCACCCTTTAAGAATTGCCTTTTTATGCATATCAACAAGAATCTGTCAGTTAAACCTAGCAACCAAACGAAACCAAGCAGGAAAACTGAGCTGATCTCCAAAACTGCACTAGCTTCAGCTAGCATCATCTTCCAAGGGACATTTCATTTATGCCTCTAGCTTTTGTAACCAAGAGGAGGGTGGCAGCACCCGTTGCTTTTGCTCCTCACGCCGGCTCTGCTAAGCGTAACCTCTCAAAATGAAAAGGTACAAGTTAAAAGGAGTTGCTTTGACAGGTAACAAACACATCTCCTTGCTCCATATACAACATTGCCAGCAATATGGGAATATTCTTAGGGGAAAAAAAAGCCGGGGGGAAAGGGGGAAGATCTACACAAGCACCTTCCCTCTTCTTCCCATAGACATGATTTAATACCAAAAAGAATGAACCTGACAAAACCCATTCAAAAGCAAATGCACATGGAGAGAACACAGGGCTGGATTTGGCACGGGGTCCTATAACATCCCTGAAGGGAGGCAAGACTGGCTTTAGCAAAACTAGCAGTGGGGTTGCCTATAGCATCTGCACCCCAGGGTGACCTGGAGCTGCTCCTGCTGCCAACCTGTCTCTCCTGCCTGAGCTTCTCCTCATATAGCTCAGTTATTCCGTCTTTCTAAATGAAAAAAAATATATAAAAAATATAAAAAATACTTTAAAGATATATAAAAATATAAATTTTCCGAACAGTTTACCTGCATTTGACCCTACTACAGGATACACGCTGAGGGAATGCAGTAGATACAGTATATTGGGACTTATACTGGGACTTAAATCATTTAATACGCTCATAAAGTCTTACTTCAAAATTAATCTCTCTGCTTGATAGATGTGCTCATGCAGATTTAAGACCAAACACTTAGTCTTAATACCAACAGGAATACATCAGCTGGGCAGCAGCTGCCAATGGAAGGCTGCAAGGAGTGTGCCAGACGAAGCAGCATTTGACATTGGATGGCACTATTTTTAAAAGCACTTTTAAAAGCACAGATGATTTTCGGTTGAAAACAAAGACAGACAGGTTGGTCACATACAGCAAGAGTCGCATGAAAGCTAACATATATGGGGAAAAATTATCAGAAAGTAAACACTGAACTGGCAGGAGAAACCCAAGAGGCAGAAATTGTAATTCGGAAAGACTGCGCTTATGAGATGCCAAATTAAACATCAATATTTGCTAGACTCCAGAAAGAATAGCAATGTGATGCAGATCAGATGGGCTCTGCACCGTCAGAAGAGAGAGCACCTGCCCTTTCTCTCCAACCTTCGTGTCGGGTCCCACAAGCAGAAATCAGGCAAGTAAAAGCAAACAAGATAGAGGAACCAGGTTCAGGGAGCTCAGGCTGAGGCACAGCCTTGGAGACATAAAAGTCTATAGTAACAAAGGAACTGGTTTAAAAGGAACAACGCTTTAAAAAGTTGGAAAAACATGGGGTCAAAATAGCAGGTAGACACAAAATTCAGAGCTCCCAACCTGCAGAACAGTCCCTTTAGTAGCGAAGGGAGCTTAAAAATCTTGGTGGCGCTACAGCCCAACGCAACAGCTCCAAAGGATGTTGTTGAAATGATGCATTTGAAAAAATTAGCAGTATTAGCAGGTATTAGCAATGGAGGTGGGAATAAAGCAGCTAAAAACTCATTCTCGAGGCTACAGACAAACTACGTTCGACTGCCTACTGTTACTTAAAAACAAACTTCATAGACATGAAACTGTTTAGACACAGAGGCCTCACGCAGCTCATGGACTGATGGAGTAATGACACCTTCCTGCTGCAAGACATGTATTTTTAGCAGCTTCGGCGCGTACCCAAACACGCTGCCACGTATGTGCGGCACCCAAACACCAGCTGCTGGAAGCTCCCCAGAAACCTGTCAGAAGCTGCTCCTGCCACCCAGCTGGCACCAGCTACGCGGTACTGCAGCCACCACTGACTGCTCACTCACTGATCTACCCAGTGGGTCTATGTAAATATATACAAAGTGCAAGCATGTGTGCATATATACATAGGTACATCCATGGGTACACACATGCATATAGTCACAGCACCCATTAGCAATGCAAGGAGTGAACTGGAGAAGTCCACGCTCCTCTCTCATACCCAGTTCTGCCTGCATTTTCATTTGC
Organism: Crypturellus undulatus; assembly: GCA_013389825.1. Classification (NCBI taxonomy): domain Eukaryota; kingdom Metazoa; phylum Chordata; class Aves; order Tinamiformes; family Tinamidae; genus Crypturellus; species Crypturellus undulatus. The sequence continues at coordinate 36,053 of VWPW01000901.1, read as the reverse complement.
ATACCATATTCTAACTTCAGCTACCTCAGAGTCTTTGGAAAAGCACATTAAAGAGCAGCCTCCTCCTAGAAAAGCCGGTTCATTTCAGAAACAGGTGGAGAATTTCCCTAGAATTATTTACAAGGTGATTAAAGAGGCTTATGAATAAAAAGGGTGAGCAATGTATGGAAGCCATTATACAGCTGCAAGATTTATACGACAGCCCAGACAAGCTTTATATCATTTGATAAAAATAGTAAGATCACAGATCAAATCCAGGAATCAGGTTGCATACATCAGGTACTAATTTTAATGCCTCCAGCTGCAGAATAGGTGGCTTCCAATTCATTTGTCTTCTTTATAAAAGAGTTATGAGAAAATGCCCAATATGTAAGGTTTTTCCATTTCTATGTCTGATGGGTTGTATCAAGAGTAGAAGGGTTTTTTAATTATTATTTTATAATAAATTGAGCAACATCCATTCCATAGTCACATCTCTCTGCTTCCCTTGAGATTATTTATGTATAAAACTATTTTACATGTTCAAGTCCTTCTGTATTTGCCCAATATGTGTTCATCTCACTGTGCGGATCCCAACAGTAGGTCTCAAATAAAGGCATCTTAGACATAAGACAGTGTGAATCCAGAAATGTCTGCAGCCAGAAAGCTCCATTAATCAGCTGAACAAAGGCAGTTAAAAGATCAGCGATGCAGATACGGACATCGACTGCACATGCATCAAAATGAGGCAACAGGAGACTTTATGGAAATGAACTCAAAGTCATGACAGTGTTGAGTATCTTTACTAGAATCTTAATATCCACAAAATTTAATTTCATTATGTCATGCAGAATGGAGATTTCTTCCAAAATAAAGGACTAACTGCTATCCACAAGCATAATTTTGTTCTCTCCTTGTTCCTTAAGAACGGAAGCCACACAACCACACATCCATCTAAGCAAATGGAAGTCATTTAGTGGCAATTTTGCTCTGCCTCAAAAGGAAACATACAGGAAAAAAACATTAGTTAGTAATAAAATTTACACTAAATGGCAGTCCTAGTTTTTTTGTTTTTTCTTCTGGTGGCTTTATTAATAAGACTGTTCTATAGAAGAATCTTCCTGTCTTTGAAATAGATAGGAAAATGAACAATGAATTTTTTGTTTGCACGGGAGATAAAAATCCTACCAGAAAAAAAAAAAAAAAAAGTTCTTTCGGGTTCAGAGAACACTTACTTGGGTTCAAAGAAAAACTTTCAGCCTCAAACACTGCATTTCTTCCGAGTCATCCCTACCTGCTTCATTTACTAAATTTACTGAAGTGAGACACCGATGAAGTAATCGATAGTCACATTGCTTATGGTCAAGTTTCTGTTAAGCTTCAGTTCTTGCATAAAATGAGTACTATTGCATTAAGATATCAAAAAGGTTTTACCTGCTACCACAGTTCTGCAACACAGTCAAATCTATTCTCAATGTCACGTGACTGTTTTCCAATCAATAGTTTTTACTAATGCAATAGAGAGACTTATTTGGACATAAAAACTACAAAATAAAATATTTAAAATTATCCATAATAAGCTAGTTTTTCTGTTCTTTTTTTTCCTCCAACAGCATTACAGTGCTGAAGCTATTACATTCATTGCTAAAACTAGGGATCCGATTTAATCCCCACACGGCACACCTGTGCAGGCTGGCATTACACAGGTATTGCAGCCTATCCATACATATACTGAGAAGTATATTAAAAGACAATGATGCTTTTTTACCTAAACTCAATTGTTGACATATTGAGCTCGGATTACTTCTTTTTCATTTATCTATGCGCCTAAAGAAAAGCCTTTAATTACACGGACAGATATGACTACACATCCATGCCTTTTGCCAAATTTCAGCAATCTGAACTCTTAAATCTCCCATACGTCACTACTAACAAGTCAGATGAGTAAATGTGGGTGTTTCCCCCCTTCTGCCTTTGGAATATACCTTTTTGGGTAACTGTTGTTAGTGCTGCACCTACGACCTCTCAAGGATGGTACGAGAGAGACCCTGAACTGGCAGAGGAAGGTGTCATGAAGCTCTGCAGAGTCTAACAGGCTGGAAGTGGAAGCATCCCCGCTAGAGTGCCCAATCTCACACTGAAGTTGCACTAATTATCCTCCTGGAGATGGGGATTCCTCTAGAGAGGTAATTAAGGCACCAGACCCACACCATTTTAATTGAATTGAGAAGGCATCCATCTACAGCAGCTTCTCCGTTGTTTCATGTGCTTTCTTTTGAACTACATCAGTGTTCCTCTAAATTCTTCCCTTATAAGTTATAGACACAGACAAATATCTAACCTGTAGTTACACATTTATACTTTTTGCACACCCTTTCTAGAATTTTAATCTGTTTCTTGAGGAGAACTGTAACACACAAGATAACATGTCTTAAAATTTTCAAGTTTTTAAAATCTATTTACTGATCATGTTTAGAGGAGAACCATGTTTGGAAAACCATGTTACTTTAAACATCCAGTTTCACTAATGGGAATTTTCTTTGAGAAGCATTGCTAATATTGAAATTTAAATACGGCCATGTTCAGGCTACTTGGTTTACTCATAAAGAAAGTTTAAGGATTTTATTTTTATCTACTAATGAAAAAGAGTATTTCCTTCCTTCTTGCATTTCTTCTAATAAGCTATTTACTTTCCTCCCAAAAGTTACAAAATTCACTTTTTAGTCAAAAGGCAGTAGAAAAAAAAGACACAGTTTTATTTAGTCATAACTGAAAACTTCTGTCACCTCCACCATGCACGATAACTACAATACCATAAATCAGCTTACTTTTCACATTTTCATACAGCTTTTATAGAAGGAAAAAAAAATATTCAGCCAAACAAAAAATGCAACTTGATATGGATACAGGAAAATGAAATTTTAAAATTAGAATATTGGTACTTGTAATTGCAGCATCAAATTCCCACCCAAGTAGGGAAGTTTTGTGTAGAAGTGAAATTTCTCCCCAGTGTACAAGTGACTTGACCACGAACAAGCTTACTTGCATGTTTGTCTGCCAGTACAATAAGTGTACTTGATATGTCTCTTCTTCTGTAGAAACAAACCACCTTTGCTTCCACATTTCCATTGGCAGTCTGAAACAGGAAAAAGAAATTCAACTGAGCACAAATCAAAGCCTGAACTTTATGAATGAAGCCAGAAATCTTCACAAATAATGAGCACACAGGCTGCACAGGAGCACCTTCTGGCATCCTCTGACTTCATGGACTTTTTCTAACATGCAACTCCAGCGTGATCCACTCTAAGGTTTCTAGGGTACGGAAACTGAGCTTGCTCCTTTGCTCCTAATTCTTTCTGGAGGATCACCACTTCAAGCAGCTGTAGATATATCAATGGGTGAGAAAAAAAACACTTACCTTCGGTTACAACAAGCCAACAGGCCACTTTTGAGGTGATGCCTTGCATTTTGCAGGATGCAAAAATGCATCAGCAAAATCCCAGTAAAAGTAACTTAATGAAATATAACAGAAAACAGACTAAAGTTCAAATTTCAGAAGCACACTAGGAAAAGAAAAAAATGAACCTCGTCCCGACCACTGTAACCAAAAAAGGTAACATTTCCCTTTTCTGACAGCACTGACAGTGTTCTTCCAGCTAAACAAGAAGCAACTAGAATCATTCTAAAAGAAGAACTACTGAAGCTACAGCAGGGAATCAATTCTACGCCAATGACAACGTACAAACAGGTCTGAATTTGAGGTATTTTTTCCCTTTAAAAATTTTAGGATGAGATAGATGATGAATTTCCTGTAAGACAGTAGCTCACAAATTGTGCCTGGCTTTATGCCATTCTTTGAGGAAGTATATCTACTGGCTTTTGATATACCTCGCTAGAGAAGCATCTCTAAAATAAACAACAACAACAATAAAAATAATAAAATTGACTTAAAAATGTGGGCTCTGCCATTGAAAAGTCCTATGACCATAATGAAGACACAGAATTTAAACTAGAAGACTGATACACAAATGCCCTTCCAGGAAGTCTCCAAAAAAAGTGGTGGACCAGTAGTCTGCCCACAAAGGGAGATGAAAGAAGAAAACAAAAGAAACAAACAAAATTATATATATTAAAAAAAAAAGGCACAAAAGCTATCCAAATGAATGGAAGAAACGCCCTTCTCATTCATTTGGGAAGTAAAACTTATACATTTATCCCCAGCTTCCTAATACATAGGAGAAATTCTGCCAGAGCTAACCATTTTAGGAAGTCATTACTGTATCTGCAAGGGAAGAGTAGGAAAAGGAAAAAAAAAAAAAAAAGCCCTTTTTAAAAGCCATTTGATTTAAATTCAAATGCAAAACAGCAATGCTACATTCCTCCGCCATGGGCTACAATAGACAATTTGCTCTACAACTTCAGAAATTGCATGTTTAGGGCACAGTTAATGGCTTCAGAACAGTTTTCCCTCCACATTCAGATAAAATTTCTGCATCAAGGACTTCACTAGCTTCCCACATGCAACCTATTATGCTCCCTTTTCAGAGCCAATGAAAAGGAAATTTGGCATCTAAAATACACTGGCCCAAAGGACAAGGAAGAAAGGCAAAGCCTGAAGAAGCAGATAAGAGCTCCAGATCTTCCATCTAGTGAGAGTGTTCCTCAGGGAAGTTCAAAGTACAAAAAGTACAAAACACTTCTTCTGGTCACTGATATTTATCTTCACATCACATAAACATGGCACAAAAAAAAAAAAAAAAAAGCTGCAGAAAGAAAGACTTTGCCCTACAGGTGGGCATCATCACCTCCCCAATGACCTGTAGTTGATGCTCTGTCCTTTCAAGGCAAAGGAGGACAATCCAGCAGTTCTCAAAATATTCCAGCACATTATCAAAACAAAGGTATTTTTAAGCTGCTAATTACTAGGCTAAAGAACCATTTTGATTTTAATCTAGTAGTTTACCTTATTGAGTTCTTCTATTCTTCGTATCAAATATGGGTTACTTGAAGAATTTTCAAAGTAGACATAATCTGAAAAAAAAAAAAAAAAGAGAAAACTTTAAAATATGCGCTGCTAAAATCAAATAAGGAATGCCACATGCATACCCATTAATGACACCACATCACGCTCAATTCTTGCTACAAGCAGTATTTCCAATTTCCCTGCTCAGTTCTGGATTGTAAGCAAGGAAATACAAACTCTAGGCTAGTGCTTGCTAACCAGAGACACAAGCCAGATCCATTCGTGCCATTTGAAAACCATTAACCCACCTCCAGAAATGGAGCTCTATTACCAGTCTGTATATTGAGAACACAAAGCAATGGGAGGATCCTCCTCCTCTTCATTTCACTTTCATCACCCTATTTTCTTTATTTACTTCCCATTCCTTCACATCACAATGTAGCTGCTTTTCCCTACCAGCAATGTGTTTATCCTTCTCCACCCAGTCCGACTCCACCTCCTGTACATTTACTTAGACTATGAATAACCTTGTTCTTTCATTTTCTATCTTTTCCACTGCTTCCCTGTCTTCTATGCCTTAAATCCCTGCATTATCCCAGAATACCCTCAATAAAACTCTACAGAAAGCCAGACGCAGCTCAATATCAATAAAGTTTTCGTTTTCAAGCACTATAACCACCTTAAGTTACAGGAAGAAAAGATCTTACTCTAAAGAAACTCCTGTGTATAAAAAACTAAATCACCAAAGCAGTACCCAGTACTATCTGACTAGCTTGATGTTACTGAGTTCCAACCTTAAACACTCCTTTTTACAGATGAGGACCTGGAAACTCGGTCTTGCACGGATGTGGCTTTTATCATCTGATAAGTATGCTAGAACCCAAATAAGTTTAAAACTTATCTGAGGGTCCGCTCCAGCTCCTCCCCCGAGATGTTCATCTTGCAGAGTCCTTAACCAGCATGGACTGTGCTTATATACCAATGCAAAAACGAGTCTCTCCAAGGCATGCCAGTAAATTTAAGACAACTTTGCTTCAGAGTTCCTAGTTCATTTGTATTTGGAGTACAAAATCCATAACCCCTAGGGCATAGCTTAGGTCATCTTTTTAAATGAACATATTAGCAGGATGCTCGGCTGCTGAACGGCCACTTAGTGGTGTGGGCCCTTTAGTAAATAAAGATAACAGCTTGAGCTGTTAGCTTTAATCTTTTGGGAATGGTTGTTAAAAGGTCAGTGAGCACCAGGGATACTGTTACCCTCTGCCTCACCCCGAGGGCCTCTGCTACTGGCGAGCTGCAGCACGAGGGCCAAAGGGTCCGCTCTTACCTCAAGGGTGGCAAGGGCAGACCCTGCTGCATTGCCTCCCTTCTGCCCTCTTTGCCCGGGGTTCCCAGCTCCCCATGGAAGGGCACTCAAGCTTCAGGGTCGGATGTTTATTCAGGATACAGCCTGCGGCTCCACACAGCTCTCCGTGGAGTCAGCAGGCCAAATCACTTGCTCAGCGACAGGCACAAGAGCAGAGCAGCGAGCGCTGAGCTGGGGAAGCGGCTGGAGCTGCGGCCCGGACCCCTGCCTTGTTCCTGGGCACTCCAGCAAGGGATTTTAAGAGAGCAATTGCAAATCAAGAAATCCCAGGGGTCAATCCCCAAAGCGGCAAATGCACAGAGATGTGAGGCCATCTTTAAGGAGGAGAAGAAAATTTTTAAAAAAGGCACGGATGTGGTTGAAGCAATGAGTGACAAGGCTGTGGTGCAAATGCTCCTACTGTACAAAGCATGTGTGTCGTGGGCTACATAAACTGCAGTGTACAGCTTGACCTAATAGAGCACTTAAAGACTGCACTTTTTCTTTCTTTTCTTTTTTTGTTCTGCATCCCGTGCGAAGAGCAGGTATCGAGGCATTTCTGACTGAGCACCACCTATGTTCACATACACCGTCACAGCACCAAGCAACTCCAGGACCTTTTTTCTAACTCTGCAAGTCGGTTCTTAAGTATCACTTCCTCCCTTCAGGCTTTGAGCTTAACAGCGAGTTCACCTAAGCAGTTCAGATTTGGTGTTTAGTTCAGGGGGGAAGTTTTCAGAAATGGTTAAAACACCCAAGTTATGAGAACCCAAATTTCCATCCAAAAGCACCAGCTCTGTGTAACGTGCTGAACAGAAGCCATGGCTTCAATATTACTTTGACTAACTCTACTGGGAGACACAAAAGAAAGCAGAGTCTTTAGCAATTCCAGAATAGACATTATAGCATTTACTGATCAATAACCAGGGCAAGAAAACCTTGCTGTCATAGTAGGTCCTACATGGGGGAATGCCCCAAGTACAGCAAAGGAGAATTCATTAAGGCACCTCTAAGTCCTTCGGCATCTCTGAAGACAGAGAGACTTTCCACCTTTAATTTCAAGGTTCTGTGACTTGAAGAAAGGATGAATTCTCCCCACACACATTACAGGTCACTAGCATTTACCTTAGGCTGAGGCCAAATTGAAAAAAAAAAATCAATTCAAAAAATGAAAATAAAAAAAAGTCCAATTTCTGCTTGAAAATACAACCCTGAATCCATACGTTTAAGAAAACCATTACAAATTTTACATAGCAGCCTGTGTGCGTACCCATGTGCGTGTACTCGTTCGTCGCAGCCGCGTTGTGGACAAGCCCCCAGGCACGCATACCAGGAGCTATGCAACTAACGGAGACCCATTTCTCAGTGCTCAAGTTACCAGGAAACAGGTCTCTTCCTCTATACTTGCAGTGTAGAGTCTACTGCAAACCACAAAGTAAAATGCAAGAGAAGGAGAGAGAGGAATAACCCACATTCCTTTGCAGAGCCTTTAAACACTTCCAGCTAAAATTAAAATCTATCCTGCAAACAAAAATACTCAAGTTACTCACCGCTCCAAACGTACAACAAGGAAATTAAAAGTTCAACAAACTCCTCTTCAAACTCATACTTTGGCAGGTGACCACAGCACTCGCTAGTTGTTTAACTCCTCCTTTTGTCCCACAAGCAAAGTCAAGACCCATTTCCTAACTGGACTTTAAATGAGTCAAGTCACCATTCTCCATTGCCTCTTGCATCCCAAGCACCTCCTTCCTCCTTGAGCAGCACTTTACTGTCCCGTCCTCTCCAGCTTCTTCTCATGTCAGGGGACAGCATCCTTCTCCTACTGCTTCCCAGCAAACACTGTTCCCAAGCAGCTTGCTTGAGAAATAGCAGCTACTCCTACACACGCACGTCCAACTATAGGAATCCTCTCTAGGCTCCCTACCGTTAACATGAGACCTCCTATGCGCCCATAACTGCCAAAAATCTGTATCTGGAAGGAAGAATGGGGAAAGGGACGATATTTGCAAGCCCCTAAATAACAGGAAGATATCTGCAGTTCGGCTCCTACCACAGAACAGGAAGGAAGGAGTATGCTAAAAGCAATAACAACAACAAAAAAGAAGACTTAAAGTCCTGCCTGACTTCACTGCCAAGTAAAATGAAGTCACACCCTTCAGACACACCAGGCTTATAAGCAACCACTACCCCTTGCCCCCAGCCAACCCACACACCAACCCAACAAACATAGGGATCTCAATCCCCTACCTGTGCAGCAGCTTGGCACTTCCACCCCCAAACAAACCCTTTGACCAGCCCTGATTTATATGGCTCTGCAAGAAAGTCATCAACTAACAATACTGAAAATCAGAGTTAACAGATTTCCCATGGAAACCATGGGATTTTCTATAGGTAGGCTGAAGTAAGGATTGAGAAGCATGGCAATGCGACAACACAGTAAGGACTAACATGCAGACCACCACCTTCTGCCAAAAAACAAAAACAAAACAAAAAAAAGGCATTTATTTCTCTTCCCATGCTGTTGTAGAGCAGAAGTACCCACATACCTCGGTGTGCCCAAAGAGCCTTTCCACTCCATTTTTCTTCTGAATATTGCTGTCAAGAGATGTTATTACGCATGCACTGAACTGCTAGAACATACATATAGATAGACAGTCACACAACAGTACAGAAGCTAAAAACTAGAATGACAACTTAGGCACCACAAAAGGTAGAAATTTTCCACAAAAGCACGAAAATAGTTGTTCTCACCTAGCAATAAACAGGTTTTCTTTTTCCCTTCACGTGCTTTTTAAGACATTATTGCAAAATTGCTTCCCTCTCCTCCTGCTCTCTTTATGTCAGCTGTTGAGTAAGTTTCCACCAGTCCACAGAAAAGAAAATCAGGAGCAAAAGAACTAACACTCTCCAGGTCATATATTTACAAGATTAGCCATGTCTGAGCTACCTAAAAGCCCTAAGATTATTAGATGATCAAGGTGCAAAAATGCTCTAAAGGATTTTTATCCCTCCTGATGCGAATTTGCCTTTGTGGTCCCAGGGCAGGTTTTGAGCAGCCTCCATCCTGTGGGAAGGGAGGAGAGGACACCTCCTGTTTGCGCATAATGGTGTGGCCAGTGCGCTCCCAAAAATGCCGTAGGGAAAGCGCCTTCCTGGCTGTGAGAATCTCCTCCTCCTAGCTCGCAAAGCTGCTGCCCTGAATTAAAGATGAATGTCAAGAGAGTTCCTACGTTTTTGATGAACTGGTTACTTTATGACTTATCTTACGAGAGAGATGTCTCCAACTGCATTTTGAAGTTGGTGGTTTTTTTTTTTTTTTTTTGTAAATTCTGGTTTTATGTTAGTCAGCCCTGAAACTGTCCCTCTTGTCCTTGTCTGTGCTTTCCTGGACGAAGAGGCCAGAGAGACTGTTTTAGTCTAGAAGCCAAGCAACCTCACTGGCCAGACCCCAAAAAGCAACCCCCCCCACACACACTCCCATCAGCTGTGATCTGATGAAACGCTCAGGCACAGAACAGATTCAAGAGGGAAAGCTGCAAGAGCACAATATTTTCATTACATAAAATGTAAAACTGAAACAGTTGTTTCTGAAGCTAAAGGAAGTGCGAGGTCCACAGTATCTGCAAGCAGATATTCCCACTGAATTCCTCTCCCGTCCGCAGAGGCAGCAAGGACACCACAAGCACCAGCTTGGCCCCACTGGGCCCCAGCTCGGCCTCCTGGCCGCTGCATGCCCAGATACTCGGCGCAGCTTCCTGCACCGCTTGCCACGTTGTTGGCAAAACCCACTAGTACCAAGCAATCCTTATGCTGAAAGTAGTGGAAACAGAGCCACAACCCAAGCAGGCAACTGTCTTAAATACCTGTTGTCATTTGAAAGAGACTTAGCCGAAGACCCATCACTGCAGAAATCTTTATCCCATACAGAAAGCAAACCAGCACTAAATTTAATAAGCACAGGTTGAGGTGGCCAAGGAAATCCACACTAGTTTTGCTCTTCTGACCTAACTGACCAAGGCGAAAGGCTGAGGAGGGTAAAGAGAGCTCGAGACACTAACCCTCACCTGGAATCCCAGACCAAGCTCCAGGTCCCAGGAGGAGCACGCTTACACGGACCTGCTGCTCACACAAGGCGCCTGAGATTAGCTGCCACGTCTCAGTCAAAAGACTTAGCTGAACAAAACCGGAAAACATCAAGCGCCAAGTTCCCACAGCTACAGCAGGGCATCTGCTTTGCAACCAGGGATCAGAAGTAGCAAATCACCTGCAGCCCAAAGCCTGCAGCAAACTCCCCAGCTACGAGCAGACAACACCAGCCCAGCTGGGCAGTCGTCCATCCGTAACACGGGGGTAGCCTTGTCCTGGCCAGCTGCACGTGCAGAGTGATCCACGGGTCGAGCATCCTTGAGCACTTGCAGCTCCAAATCTCATCGCGCTATCTGCGTGCCAAGGCTGCCAGTGGGAAACACACAGAGGGTGGCTCTGGATTGTGCTAATCCTTGCACTATGCCAGGTAGGAGGAACGCATGGAAACATCTCTCCAACCGAAGGAATTCTTCAAAATATGCAAACAGCGCCATGGCACCTGTTCAGCTCCACCTTTTTTCCCCTCTTCCCCAAGAAAAGTAACATGGCTTAGAAGAACCCTCGTGTTGTAAAGCAAAGAGACGGGATCTGGGCAAGAGTGCAAATACCAACACTTCTCATAGATTTTGTCATTAAAACAAGCAGGCAGCCAATTCCCTAGAGTTCATTAACTCAAATCTTTTCCTAATGTTTTAACTCTCATTTCTAATGGTGGGTTCCTTGCAGAATGATCAGAACCATGCACATCAAGAAGCAATAATAAGCTTCTAGCTCTTCCCCACCCTGTAAAATGCTCAAGAAATGAGGATTATCTACATATTCAAGCTGGGAAACAAAATGTTTCACACCACATTTCTTTCCCAAATGTGCAGAACATATATAGAAAGGGACAGCCAAAATAACTTGGTTGTTCTGAGATGAAAACCCTACATCAGTTTTGCTGATTTCCCTCCAAAAAAGAGAAGCCAAGTTCAATATTACCTAAAGCACAACCTTACAGTGGAGGCAATCCATGGCAAAGCCCAATTAACAGGACTACAGATGGCACATGGACCTACAAGAAAAGCTGGTATAAGTATTTATCAGTGAGCCCTGCTCACTTGGTGAGAGAAATTCCTTTCCAAAAAACAAAACCCCCCACATCACTCTGAAGTACCTGTAACAGTTACAAACAAAACTCAAATATCCACCATGCAGGTCTCTATTCAATATAAAAGATATTTTCTATCTTTTTGGAGTAAAAGCCAACTGAGCTACTGACATGTCACTTGCTCACACAAACTGACACGATCCGATTTTAGCTCTGAAACACAGAGGAATTGAGAACTTGCAAAAGTTTTTCTGTTCTTTGCTTTCTGTCATATCAGAGGGGGAAAGGAAAAAATCCTGTCCAGCCACTTCATGACATTTTTTTTCTTTTCCTTTTTTTCCTCATCTTAATGAACCAAGGTTCACACAACTTCATTACCCATGCATTTGTTCTTCTCTATTAACTCCTGAACCTTTTGTTCAGTTTCCAATATTTATTTCACAGAGGAAGTTTCCAAGATAATTAAGTCCTGAGGACTGGCCCCTATCTTGAAAAGGGAGATACTAAAACTACAAAAGAAAGAAACAGAGAAAGGCTACACAGGCAAAGGTAAGAACTAGTTCCCACCTCAGGAACAAATAATGGACTTGTTTTTCAAACACATCATTAGAGGTAACGCAGTTTTGGGGAGAATTATCGCAACTGGGAGCTCTCTTCCGCACTTCCCAACAGCCCGGCTGTCAGTGTTGCCAGAGACAGGTACCGGGATGAATTCTGTGAGACCAAGCATGTTCCCAAAGTTTATAGACTCCAGTAGGGAGGAAGGCAGATACTCAGCTCTGGAGCAGGCGCTGCATCTATCTCAGTGAATGTGCAGGATTAAAAAGGGGGCACAATACCACCACGTCAGGGAAAAACGAAAGAAAATCTTGGAGAAAATTACTGTTGTTTCTGTTCTTCACAGAATAATTTGCTGCCTTCAGCATGCAGAGAATGCACAGAGAAAAAAAACAGAAGGACAGCAACCTGCAGGTGCCAGTGAAGTGCAGCGATTAAAGGTGTTTGCAGGTCTCCGTTCTCAGACGAGGACTCCACCACGTTGAAATAACTGCTATCAGGGATACCAAATGAAGGGTTAAAAGAGCGGGAACATGTACAAACAAGGCTTTAAAAGTGAATTTGTGAGAACTCTGGAAACAAAATTAAGCTTCCAGAGTACTACCCTCCGAGGATTAAGAAGCAATTCTGCTCCTAAAAATCAATTACATGGCAGTAGAAGGAAACCCAGTTCAATTAATCCACTCCCAGTATCCTAGTGATAACCGGGATGCATTTGCATGTGGCACTGACCTGTTCAGCTCATAGGAGGCAGCTCCTCCAGGTCCCTGCAGGACCAGAGGACACTAAATACAATCCTGGAAAACAAATCCTCCTCTTTTCTGCTTCACAGGAGATATTTCAGCATGATTCAAAATCCTTTGGACACAAAGCCTGTTCTGTTTTAGTTTTTCCTGTCACTACAGTTCCCAAGGATGCAGCTAAGCAAGTCCTCCAATGGCAAAATTGTATTCCATTTTCCATTGTGCCAGTACAGCTCTCTGGGGAGCAATACTATAAACTAGGTGGTCTGGGAGGGAAGACCAAGATAGCCTAATTTACAGAAGAGACACACAAAGTAGGTGGAGCAACTCAGAAGAGGAAAAACTCTTTGAACCTTTTTAACTTTATTTGCAAGGTGGAGGGGATATCCTTAAACTGCACCACAGCCATCTACTATTTGGTGGTAAAAAGAACCACCTCTTCTATTGGGAGCCTCACAGCCAAGAAGGAAAAGGAATTTTTTCTAAAAGATTTTTAGGCATTGCAGAGATCACAAGAGCTCAGCCTGCGAGTTTCCCACAGGTTGCAAAACAGGGGTCTTCGAAGTATTCGACTTCAAAGTTTAATACCAACCTTAAGCCAAGGGGAAAATTAAAAATAAGAAAAAATAAATAAATCAGATAAAAAAATAAAAATAAAGGACAGGCTATGATTTTGAAAAGTATGCTCAACTTCAGCTAGTTAACCCGAATTAACTGCCTCGGCCACAGCATGACTGTGCTGCGTCCAGGAGCTGGGGGATTAGTGCCACATAAAAAGCACCCTGGCTTCACCAGGCCAGGATCAGCCCTTGACACAGCTGCGCAGGGCCAGAAGCGAATTCATCCCCTGCCTTCTCATAGCACCCTCTCAAGTTGTGACTGCTCCTCTCCAGGTGAAGGAGAAGGTTAACACGCACATGGTAACCCGAATAGGAAGCGATGCAGGTCAGAAAGAAAGAAAGAAATCTCAAAACCAAACCAGTTCCTTGCTCTGCTTCACTGAAGAAGCCATGAGTGCCTGAGAGGAAGCCCTGCCTACCTTGACACCACTGACCAAAAGAAACATCCGCAGAAATCGTCTCACTTGGCCAGTTCAGATTTGCTCAGGAGAGGTTGACAACTTAACTCTGTAATGACAGGCTCAATGCTAAATTGAGAATCATCTGTTCACACCACGCTGCCTTTCTGCTTGGTCAAGTATCATCTGTCCTCCCACGTCTCGCACAAAAGCGTGAAGTCCCGAAGCTGCACACGATGTACTCCAGTTAATTCAGCACAGGCATCACCAAAGGCCACAGCTGATGCAGATCCTATGTGCTGATCTGGCCAAAGACGGCAGCAGGATCGGGAAGTCACAGGCACTATGAAAACTACGCACATACCAACACCCAAATGAAGACACGGAGAAGACTAAATTTCTTCTCAGCTTCCAAACTCACTGTAAAGTTAACTTTGTTGAGCAATGACAAATAAAAATCATCTCCCCTCTTCCGAAAGGCAGTACAGCCAAGGAGTTGGAAAACCAAAACATCTGCATGCCTGATTCTGGGCTAAATTGTACAGCCTAAAAACTTCATAGATACTGACTGCCCCTGAAGGTGATCCATTCGCCCTATAAAAGCCCATCACTTATTTCAGCAAGCAGAAACACAGGTTTAGTTAGGAATTAGGCACCAGACAAAGAGATGCTCAATTTTGCACAAGACCACAAAGCAAACCTCATTCTTCAGGGCTTACACTTTCCCCTTCACGCTGGAAAAAGAAGAAGTGAAATAAAGTCCTCATGCCCCATGGGTTATTACTCACTCGCAGATGCCACAAGCAACGGAGATCCCTAGGAAGAGCAAGGAGCTGCTTTGGCAGGAGACCATCTGAGATCCCAGGCTCTGCTTGAGGAGCCTCCTTTCTTTGGAGAGGATTAGGCTGAATCTAATTCTAGGTGTTTGACAGGAGACAGCAAGAAGGGAAGCTGCAATTTCAAGCTCATTTGGGAGGCACGCTAGGAGCAGATCAGAAGCACGTAGGCTCTTCTCTTTACAGACCCAATTCCACACTGACATATATGAGTGGTTTTGATGCATCTTAAGACATCAAATTACATTCAATCTTCGTGAAAAAATACTGGTTTATGAGAACTGCAAGAGAGGAACAAAGGAGGAGATACAGTCTTTCCTGAAGCTTCAAAAAAGAAGACTTTCTTCTTCAAATTCATTGGCAGTTTTGCTACACATTTAAAGAAAATTGGTAAAACACACGAATGTTTTTCCTTTCAAAGCTTAAACTTTGTCACATTTGAACATCTGACACCAATTCTGAGGACTTTGCAAGGTATTAACCTTCAGAAAAGGCTATATTACACATCCTGCTAGACAACATGAGAAACTTGCCATCTGCAATTAGAAATAAATTAAATTATTAAGTAGTTATCTAAGTACAAGAGTTCAGCCCCCTTTGAACTGTGCAGTAACAAAGTTCCTTTAGAAAAAGGCTCCAAACTGTTCTTTCATGTGACAGATTCCTTGATGTTTTTCTCCTACTGAAATACTTTCTTATGTACTAAATAATTACAGCAGCTCTTGCTAACAACGTACAGTCCAACAGACCAAATTTGGCCTTACAAGTTGAAGAGGAGAGGAGGAATCAAATGAGACTTAAAAAAAAAAAAAATGTAATACTTTACATCTAGGTTTCTTCGTGCATTACATATACAAGAGTGCACTCAGACACTGCAAACCTAGAAGTCAAATATCTCCTTACAACAGCACCTTTCCTGACTATTGCCCCATCTAGACTTTAGGGAAACTTTGGGTAAGATCTCTGAAGTTACCTATTTGAGGATTAAAAAAAAAACAGTATTTTTGCAAAGCAAGAAGAGACAAGGTAACAACTTGCCAGCTGATGGGAAGTGAAAGTTACTGCACAGATTATCTGTTGTCAAACACCAAAGCCAGGTGCCTCCAGCAGCTCATACCCACACTTCCAGGCTCCCCTATACTCATGAGTAGTCTAGAAATGGAATTAAAAATAACAACCACCTTAATCTCTTCCAAGTATGACAAGAAGAGTGTAAGTATTCTATTTAAAACTAGATGTTTAAACAAACTTTCTGTTTGAGAAAGCCACTCTTGGCAAGTGAAAAGAACAAAAAAGTCCATTCTGCCTGTCATTAAGCCCTGCAAAGTTCCTAGTTGGGCTAACAACACCCTCTAGGCCGCGCAACATTTCCTCAACACCCAAAAGCTAATGGACACCAGTGCACTCGGTTATAGGGTAGGGAGGGGAAAGCTGTAAAACAAAAGAATGTAACTCCTTGTGCAAAGGCAAACAATGAAAAGAAGAGATGAAGAAAGCCAATGGGTGGCTGAGGCTGAAATGTGATAAGCGAGAAGTTGGCACCTATTTATTAGAACCAAGGGCTGTAGAAATGTAGAAAGTGAGATGCAAGAATAAACTCCCTCCTTTCTATTATCCCTACTAGTTATTTAATCCCTTTCTCCAGTAAATCCACTCTTGGCTCAAGTTACTTTGGAACACACAGCCAAAAGTCAATTAAAAAAAAAAGAAGACCCACCTCCTGAATAGAAGGGAATGCAGAACTACAGAGGCCAGCAGTGGTGTTCTGATGGAGCTGCGCTCCCATTGCCCCCTACAACAGCTTGATGCCTACACACACCAAAGAGGGATGATACAAGAGGGTTTACACATGCTCTTGTAGTTAAAGTATCTAAATAGTACACTTCAGCCCTGGATTCATCAACATGCTTTTTAATAGCTCCACATTTCAGTTGTTCTTCAGGAAAAACACAGAAAACTCTTGCTGACATCATCATGATGTCAAGAGATCAAATCCAGTCCCTCTTGGCGGCTCTTGGGATGTTAGGAGTCCCCAGCCAGGAGAGGAGCCTGGATTCCTCCCGGCAGTACGTAACTGCACGGGAGCAGGTCAAGCCACAGGCCTCAGCGATGCATTAATAACACTTTATAATAATAGAGAAATGATGTCATGCTGCCGCCACTGAAAACTTTGGGGATGGCTACGCTGCAGGCAGGAGGAGGACTGAGCCCAGATGGCACGAGCACCGGTTCTGATCCGGCTGCTCTGAATACCACCACCAAGCTGGGCCACTGCAAACCCTACATGCAGGAATAAAGCTTAAACAAAACCAGGATTTCTCCTGCTTTTATCATGTTAGGTGAAACTTGCACAGATGTACCTGGCAGTGCTGAGGTCACAACTTGTAATGCAATTCAAACACACCTTAAATCTACTACAAGCTCAAAAGCAGTGCTAATTTTGCAACCTAATACACTCCTACACAAGAAGATAGTTTTTAAAATGCAAAAACGTATAAAGCACTTTTCAACTAAAAGCAGAAGTTGACATTTGTCTCAGTAAAAAGCGTTGGCTCCCTCCTTCCTCTCCTTCCTTTTCTGCATCCCGCCCCCCGCTCCCAGCCCTCCCACTGAGCCCATTCAGCTGCTCACACAGCCCCACTGTGAACCAGAGCAGGTAGCTGCTGCCGACTAAAATTAATCCAGGAGAAAAGACAGAAGGATACTGGAGTCCCTCAAAACCAAATCAGCTCATTGGGGAAATCCAATAAGAAGACTTTGTTGCACTAAAACCAAGGGGAATAACCCTCGCGAGGAAGGCAGAGACAGACATAAGAGCTGCTGGAAAGCCTCTGGAGACTGAGATGACCTGTTCCCTTCCAGGAAGCTGACGCAGCGCTCGCCTGAAAGGGGAAGCTGCCACTCTCCAGAATGGGTCTCCTTCTCTGGAGATCTTCCAAGCCCGCTTGGATGCCACCTCAAGCCATGTGCTCTAGATGACCCTGCTGGAGCAGGGGGCTGGAGAAATGATCTCTGGAGGTCCAACCTCAACCATTCTGCGACTCTGAGCAGCATCTGTCCCACACGCAGTGATTTTCACGAGAGGCCTCAACCCCAGTTCAGGCAGCCCGGGTTGCTCAAGTTGGTTTTATCCAAGCTCCCCAGGCAGTCGCCATCGTGCAGGTAGCCAGGCTCCTCCGCAAAGACACCACGACTCTTTCCAGGCCAAGCAGCCCACCTTTACCACGCTACTTCGTAGTTGCATGGCTGCTGCTAAGAAAACCTCACTTTACTACACTAGAGGCACACGATTTCAAAAGCTCCTCCCAGATAACAAATATGAGTCCACACCATCCTGGAGGGCAATACCTAGCCAGGCCTCTTCCCTACACATCTAAAAGGTTTGAGGCCACCCATGAGCCACACAAATCTACAAGAGGGTCCACACTGCATTTACAGCTGGGCTCCCCTCCTGCCCCATTAGAAATGTGCCATTAGGTCCTCACCAGGAGGCAGAGAACCTCCTGGTGCCCATAAGTGGATGCCACCCCTCCACTTACACAGACTCCTACACCAGTTAAGCACCTCCCTCAACATCTGCTCCACGACTCAACAGAGTTGAGTGGCATCCCAGCCCGGCACAGCCCACACTGCTACGCTCCTCTGCAAACAAGAGAACAACAACACTAACATGGATCCTTCAGGTCCTACAGAGCAGAGCTGATAACTACATGCTTAAAAGAAGTCTTAGAAAGGTGCAATCCAGTTGTTGGTTTCAAAAACCAAGATCTGCCCAGTTTCATGACTCTCTTGATCACTGCCTGTACCAAGCCAAAGTAGGCAGCGCTTCGAGGAGCACTATCGACCTGCGGCGAGCAAGAGGCTGTTGGCAGCTGCGAGGCCTTGAGACCGCGTACACCAGTCAGTAACCACAGGGACGATAACAGGCCGTCTGCCCAAAGTTTGTCTTGCAGGGAAAAGTCTGTGAAATGACTATGCACAAATCCCATTCAGGTTTTAATCCTGCCCTGGAGTTCACGCGGAATTTCAATGTGCGCAGTCATTAGCGTGAGCCCCAACGCCGGGGTCAGGAACAGCATAGCTCCACGGGCTCCTTTGGCTCCCGACGAACAGCCCCTAAGCAGAAAAGGCCCTGTCTGTCCACGTCAGCCTCAGATACGTCGGATGGAGCCGTTGCCCATATGGGCAATAATGGAGGACAGGAACTCTAGCTACCAGCCAACTGTCTCATCCTCCACCTGCAAAGGTTACAGAGAAGAGCCTGGACGCAGTTTCCAGGCGTGTGAAGGGCAAGAAAGTAACTGAGAGCAGCCCAAGGGGATCTACCCAAAGCACGTTGTGCCAGCGACGCTCCTCTGCGAGGGCTGGCCCTGCGGGTGAGGCAGAGCGCTGCGTGCATGGTGCAGCCACCAGTGACCTGCACGGGGGCCGCACTGCGCTCGCGGGGAGCCTGCGGGCGCGGGAGGCCACGTGCTGGCAGGCAAGGCTTCAGGAGGGCTCCAGCAAGCCGGAAAAGGGGCCAACAGAAACCTCTGGGAGTTCCACAAACGCAAGCGCAAAGCCCTGCCTCTCACACAGAGCATCTCCTCGCAGCAGCACAGACGGCTAGAAACACCCCCGGAGAAACGAGCAGCCCGGGAGCCAGCACGGCGTCCCTACCGCGAAGCTGCTGCTCCTGGGCTGCGCAGGCAGCAGCGCAGGGAGCGGCGAGCAGCCCCTCGGCATGCGGTGCACTGCGCCTGGCTTGGGCCGCCAGCATGGGGACAGGGACCTGCCGCAGCCAGGCCAGGGAGGCCACCTGGCGCAGGGCCGGCGCGCAGGAGGTGCAGAAAGTGCAACAGGGGCTGGCAGGGACAGGCACAATCAGCCTGGGGCAGACAGGAGCATCACTGCTACCTGTGGCTGCCAGCAGGGTGGTCAGGCAGCAGGAAGGCCCTCAGGATCGGGGGGCCTTGGAGATACCCAGAACTCAGCTGGACGCAGCCAACTGGACAACTTTTAGCGGGAGGCTGTCCTAGAGATTTCCAGGCATCCCTTCCCATCTACACGGTTTTACGGAGTGCACAACCCATGCAAAATACTAGAGATGACATTCAGTGCAAGGCTAGTGCTGGTAACCTTAAATAACGAACAATTCCCAGGAAACAACCCCCTTTACAAGCCACACCAGGAACTGAGTTGTAAACTCCTACAGCATGTTCTGACTTTATTTTCTTCTCTCAGCATTTTTAACCCCAAATAACGGTACACACGCTACCAGCTTGTTGCAACCCAGGAAACAAAGCTGGGACAGATAACGTGTGCATCTTGCTCCTTTATAAAACCAAGCAGAACTAGGGGAAAAATGTATAAAGGGGACAACAGACACAACTTTTCAGAGTGCAAAGTTGCAAAGTAAGGGTAGGACAGAAAAGTGGAAAGAACCAAAAGCAGCTGCTGATGGAAAGCAGCCAAGCAGGGTGGCTGGGCCACCTTAACTCTCCTTCCCCCTTGTTTGCTTTGCTCCACACTTCTACACAACTCCAGAAGAATGGGGTAAAAGGAGGGAACCGCACAAAAACCCTGTCCCTTGCATCCATGCTTCGCAGAACAAGGAAGTCCCACAGAAAGGCTTTTATGAAGGAAAATGGCTGAGCACAAATTCATGCCAGGCCACCCTTGGTGTTTATACTCCATAAAAATCCAACCCGAACCCTGGTGCCTCTCCTTTCTCTTCACGTGAGTTTAGACAAAGGACAATCAGACAGGAGCGCGAGGCTCCGGGCCGGAGGCTAATGGCAAAGCACACAATAAAGCCGCGCACAGAGAAGGCAAGGCCAAGACCAGCAGGACTCGCTTCGAGCCGCCAGCCCGGGCTGCCCCGGCCCGCCCTACCACCGCCCTTGCCCTTAACCTAGTGCCTCCCCGCATGTCCCCAGGAGCCCTTGGCCCTGCCCCAAACCCATACTGCCCCCCGGGGCCTCCAGTCTCACTCTCGCAGGGTGCTCCAGCCCCACCAGCCCACCCCTCTTGCCCATGCCCGGATCCCAGCTCTGCCCTCTGCTCGTTTCTGCCCAAGCCCCCCCAACTCCCCACACACATCGTGCCACCCTCAGCCCCACAGAGCCCAGCAGGGCTCTTCTCCTTACCCACCTGGACGTGCCCCCAACTCCACCCCACACCGTGCAAGTTGCCCCACACGGACCACCCCATCGTGCCAAACATGTGGCCTCACGTCCGCCCCCACACGGTGCTTCACCCCATCCCGGCCCACAAACGCCCCGTCCCTCCCTAACGCTCTGCCCCACAGCACTGCCGCCCACCCAACCCACTGGGGGCGCCCCGGTCCTGCCCCCCACCCCATACTCCCATCCCAAACCCGCCCTCGCCCCATGCAGCCCTGTGCCCACCCACCGCCTTCCCACTCACCTCCCCATGTCTCTGCCCCACGCAGACACCCTCCAGGCGCCTCCCTCACCAAGCACAGCCGCCCAACAGCCACCCACACCCCAGCGCACGGCACAGCCCAAACCAACCCGCCCCACGGCAAACTCACAGTACATCCCTCCCCACGGCGCCCCACACCCCAACTCGCGATACAACCTGCCTTATGGCGCCTCAAACCTCAACTCGCGGTACAACTCGCCCCACGGCACCCCACACCCCAACTCACCGTACAACCTGCCCCACGGCACCCCACTCCCCAACTCACGATACAACCCACCCCACACCCCAACTCGCAGTGCAACCCGCCCCACGGCGCCCCACACCCCAGCTCGCGGTACAGCCCTCCCCACGGCGCCCCACACCCCAGCTCGCGATCCAACTCCCCCCCGAGCTCCCGCAGAGCTCCCCACACCCCAGGCCGCCCCAAGCCCCCCACAGCCGCCGCACAGTCCTGCCCACCCCAAAGCCACCCTAGGCCGCGGCGCTCGGCGCACGTCCCAGCCCAAACCCATCCCGCGACCCACCCGCCCCACAGGGCCCCAAGGCCCGTCCCAAGCGGCCCCCGCGGCTCCAGGCGCCCCGCAGCGCGGCCCGCGACG
>VWPW01000901.1:0-13232 GCA_013389825.1 Crypturellus undulatus | reverse complement strand
CAGCCCGTCCTCACTGCCCTCCTCTCCCTCTCTCTCTCTCTCTCACACACACACGGCCTGTCCTCACAGCCCTGCTCTCACACACACACACACACACACACACACGGCCTGCCCACACAGCCCTCCTTTCCCTCTCTCTAACACACACACACGACTTGTCCTCACCGCCCTCCTCGCCCACCACCCATCCTCACAGCCCTCCTTACATGCACGTTGTCTGTCGTAACACACACACTGCCTGTGCTCATACACACCACCCGTAGTCACAGCCATACACAAAGCACAGGTACTCATAACTCTGCTCTCACACAGAGCACTTGTACTCACACACGTGGCCCTACTTACACCACACCGCACCTGTACTTACAACCCTGTCCTCACACTCACCCCACCTGTATGGATACCAGCAGTCATGGCCCTACTCACACCCCCGCTACCTCTGTTTGCACCTGTACTCACAACCCTAGTCTCACACACATACACACCACCGGTACTCACAGCCATACACATGCCCTGCCTTTGCTCAAAGCCCTCCTCACACACACCACCTGTCCTCGTGGCCCTCCTCGCACACACCACCTGTCCTCGTGGCCCTCCTCGCACACACACACATACCTCCTGTACTCCTACAGACCTCGTATGTCTCCACATCCCTCTTCCCACTCTGCTCTACTCACACCCCAGCCTGCTCCCAGCCCTCCTCACAGACATCCCTCGCCTGCACCCACACGGCCCTACTCACACACAGCCTCTCCTGCGGGGCCAGCTCGGCCGCTGGGGACACCACGGTGCCTCGCACGAGCGGCCACCCTGGCACTGGGCGCGAGGCCTGGTCCTCCCTGGGCTGCTCCTGCAACCATGCTGCCGAGTCGGAAAAGATTCGGTGGGACACAGAAAAATAACAGGATTATCCTGAATAAATATTTACAAGCCGCATCACGGGGCACTTCGTAGCTGCACGCAAAGAACTGGCCGCTCACGTAGCACTGGCTGCTCTTTGCAAACGCTCAGCTGCTTTGTGAACGACAGTGACACAAACATGCCAGACCATCCTGGCTGAGCAAGAGCCGGGCACCGCGGGCACCTTGTGTGAGCGGGAAGGAGGGGAGCTGGCTCCGGCTCTTGCCGCGACCGCATCTCCCACCACCAACAGCTTAAACCCCTGCATGCTGCACACCCCCAGCTCCTCCCGGAGCAAACGCAGTGCCTCAAGAAGGGTTTTCCAAGTGTTTTGAGCAGGAAAACTCCATAGGAATGGCCCCACCACCACCTTTCCCCTTCCCTTAGCCACCCCGCTGTGTCCCAGCCATGCTGACACCAGCACAGGCCACTTCCAGAACCGCCCTGGTCCAAAGCACCAGGAGGATGAACCAAGAGAAGATAAAACCCGAAGGTAGAGGGAAGGGGAACGATCTGCCAGCTTGAGCTGTGCGGCCGTGGCCAGCATGTGCCCATGCCTCGAGGCACAGTGCTGCAGGCCCCCTGGGACAGGGACCATGCCGCATATGGGTCAGGACGAGCCACTGCAATGCAGCTGGTACCTTGCTGCAGGGGTACAGCTGAGCCTGGGCAAGAAAAAAGAAAAACAAACAAACAAAAAACCAAAAAAACAAGAACACCACATTATCAAAATACAGCCCGGACTCACTCACCTCTCTGCTTGCTGCTCCCCGCTCTCCTGCTAGTGCCAGGGCTCTCGTGATGCTCGTGTTGCTCTGCCGGCACTGGGGAGCCCTTTCTCCTGCTACGTGCTTTGCTCCTGCCTGGAGCCACCCCATCCCCGGCACGGGAGCTACACTAGGACGGCGGGGTGGCAGGGATGGCAGCAGTGCCTCTTGCACTGCCCCTTCGTGCCACAACGGCCCCAGCGGAGAGACGACTCAAGGGACAGGTATGTGCTTTCATGTCCAGTTTTATTAGTGTTGCATTAGTACCATAAAATAGTTGACGAGGTCGAGCACGTTGCAATTTGTTCCAAAAAAAGGCTATTTACATTTAATCTGTCTTCCTTAAAAAAAAAAAAAAAATCCAAACAATACAACAATGAAACAGATGGACAACTCAGGAATCTACAAAGTGGTAACATCCCTTCAAACATGGTGTGGACAGGGCTCACACCGCGCCCCCGCTAGCACGGCACCTCCCCACAGCTGAGCCACGTGGGCAACCGGCCCGCAGTGCCCTGCGGCCCCCCAGCCAACACGCCAAGCAGCAGATGCCCGCGGGCAGCTCAGCGCCATCCACCCTCCACAAGGAAACCGGCGACATGCTGCTTTCTACATGTAGCGTGTCCCCTTCTCCCCTTCAGCTCATCCCAAAGCACCTGAGCGGTACTCGGAGAGCTGGCCCTGCCAGGAGCGTCTCCCACAGCTTCGGTGGGAACACGGCTGAAGGGGCTCCCGACAGCGCTGGGAGATGGGGCTGCGTGTTGCTGGCCTTCTCCCTGCCAGGCGAGTGCAGACCCACCACCTGGAATGGGTCCCCTGCAGCGCCCTGCTGAGGCGGAGGCCTACCGAGCAGGGGTACGGGCAGCACAGCCAGCCTAGCCTGCAGAATAAAGCAGGACCCCTTTGCCACTGCTAGCCACCCTTGCCACCCTAGCTTCGCGCTCAAACACAGGTGCCCTTGGTGCAGCCAAGGGCAGCGGAAGACTATGGACCCTGATTCATTTGACCTGGATTTTCCCCTTGAGCATCAGCGGCCCAGGTGCAACACCCTCAGCCTGGCTAGTGAGGACTCCCTGCGACACACAGGTGACAAGGGAATGGGCAGAGCTGTCCTGGGCAAGCTATGGCTGAAACGTCCCCGCTGCTGGAGGCAGCACGCGGCCTTCACCCGCATCCCGGCACCCGTGGGGGAGCGCGCTTCTCTGCCGAGCCAGACAACCGCAGGCAAACGGGTCCATCCCCGGCAAACCTCCCGGCCAGCCGCTCCTGCCCTCCCTCGGAGCTGCGTGGGGTGAAGCAACAAGCACACGCTAATGAGAGCAGCAGGCGCAGCGGAGGCGGGAGCGGCTCTCCCCAGGCTCACTGGTAATTAAGAGAGAGGCTGCAGGTACCACTGAGATATAAATGGTGACAGCGTCACTGGACGGTAACGGCAGCGCTGAGCTAAAAAAAGCCGCCCGAGTTCCCCGCGCAGTCGCCAGCACGGCGGAAGGAGCAATGCATGAGGAACTTACAACTCTCTGTCCCTCTCCAACTCCGGGGAAATCACACTGGGGCCCAGGACATGCTCAAGATGCTCTGGAACCCAGCGCTGCCCCTCCAGCGATGCTGGGGCAAGCTGGGAGCTGGGCTCTGCCAGGCTCTGGGGGCGCAGCCCCTTCCCAAACCGCCAGAACCACGTGCTCGCTCAGACATCCACTGCTTTAGAGACAGAGCTGTTTCTCCTCCAGCCAGGGAAAGAAACAGCTGCAGAAAAAAACTCCATACGGGACAAGGGGAACAAGAGTAGCACAACACGTGCTGGTGAGAGCAGCACCACCAAACTCATGGCAACAGCAGGGCTCCCGCTGCACGCAGCTGGCCGCAGGTCAGGCCCAGGCAGCCCCGCGGCTCTGGAGCCGGCAAGTCTCCTCACCGCGTGGCAGAACAAAGGTAGCTTCTTGCAGGAGAGAAACCCCACGGAGATGCAGGCCGGCCGGTGTCAGGAGTGCTAAGAGCTTCCCGGCGAGTTCACGTGTGTAAAATTAGAGCAAAAACATGAACCAACATGAAATGCAACAAGTGGGTGCGTTCCTCTCGCACATACGCACGTGTACACACATATACAGAGTAGAGCAGGGCAACACATATTCCATGGGCAGGGCCCTGGCAATCCTGTACTAGCTACCGTTTTGTTTCTCTACAGTAGGTTGAAATACAAAGAGGAGCACAGTGACGGTTCCCCCCTACCCTCCCACCCTCCCCAGTAAACAAAGTTATTGCAGTCGGTCAGTTCACCCCCTCCGCAGCGATGCTGCGCGCCGGCACCCGGGGCTCCTGCTGCTGGAACCGAGCCCAGTCACCCTCCTCACAAATGCGTGAGACTTGAGGAGAAAAAAAAAAAAAAAAAAAAAAAGATATCACACACTGACTAATTTCCTTTAAAAAGCTTTTTGATGCATCGGCCTCCGTTTAAAAAACAAAAAGTAATGTGCTTGTAACGTGGCCTCCCACACTCCTGCTGCTAGGCAACGCTATACAACCCTAGCGCATCAGTTCGGGTCAACTTGAAACACTTGGACCAGTGGACGCGACTAGGTTCAGTCCAGAGAGGAGGCTTTGCTGTGGCTAAGTGCACCGCGGGAGGAAAGGGAATACCGCAGCTGGAGTGGGAGGGCCTGCCCAGCAGCCGTCACTGTGTGCACTTCCCAGGAATGCCCTGGGAAGCCCTAAAAGCAAAAAACCACCCCTGCAGCACACAGAGGCTGCCTAGAGCTGCTGGCTGTCACACCAATTCTTTCTGAGTGCCATTCCCTCGAGCTGACACCCCATGTGTCATGTCCCAGGCAGCAGCGAGGTGCACAGGGTGAACACAAGCACAGCTGGACCCACGCTGAGCCTGGGTGACAGACATCCCGAAGTCTCACTCCTCGAGCGCCTGGGATGTCTTGGTGCCCGAGGTGGCCAGAGAATCTGTTCAGCTTCATCTCATGTCCAAGCTACACGTCCACTGCAGCTCAGGACTGAAACCACCACAAAGCCTCCATCCACGGGCACTGCCCTCTCTGCTAGAGCAAACGCACATGTGCTGGGGAAAGGAGGCAACCAACCAAAAAACGCCCATGGGAAGGAACATTCAGAAATGAGAAGGCAAGGACAGATCCCATCTACAGGCCAGGCCTGGCACCCTCTGCTTTCCTTTCAGGGGCCTGTGCCTGGGAGCACCGTCGAGAGGTGACTCAAGAGGCCGGGCGAAGCTGCCCAGTCACTGCCCACAGAGCAGGCAGGCACACAGGGAGCTGGCGGCAGGCTCTGCGGTCACGGCAGGACAAGGGCAGTCACGGGGGCAGCAGGGCAGATGGACAGGGAGGCAGCCGGACACGCAGGGCACCCGTCTGGCTCCCAGAGTGGCTGCAACAGCAACTAACATCTCGCAGACAAGAGCTCTTCTTCCTGGGTTTTGCCGGCTTTTTTTGGCAACTATTTTTTTCTTTTATGAAACTGTTTAAAAAAAATCTGTAGCTATTAAAAAAATCCTTTCCCTTTAGAGGCTGAATGAGGTTTTATTGACAGGTAAATAACCATTGCGAGTATGTAAATAGCAGCAACTCCACTGACGTGGTGGCCCTTCGCAGCACAGGCGGCTGTGGGGACATTGCGACTGGCTCCGTTTGGTCTCTGTCACAGACCTGGGGCAGTGGCGTTTCCTTACACCAGTGTTTCCTAACTTCTCTTGCTGGCCAACCTCCACAGGCCTCACCTCAGCACGAACACCTCCCTGGCACAAACACCTGCCTGGCTCCGTGGCAGACCCTTGCAACCCCCGGAGGAGGATCTCCTCCCCTGACCTCCCAGCTACACCACTGGGGCTGCTTTTCAACCAGACAGCCCCCCAGGCTCGCCGATCGCTCGTCTTTTGGCAGCGGGAAGAAAGACTGGCCATATTTTTTTCCGAGGAACACAGAGGTGGGGGGATAGACACATTAACACGCATGACCTTTCGCAAACCCGTTCAGGCTGATCCGTGGCTCCTCAGCCCACACACACCAATGAGGTCTCAGGTTAATAAGCAGTGCAGTTATTCAGCTATCTGCTCATAAGTGGTAGGTGTTCTTGGGCAGGTTGCCTGCTCCTGCTGACTCCCCCACAACTTTATGTTGTCAGCACACCTATATTTAAGACTTTTTTTTTTTGCTTTTGTTTAGAGGGGTTTCCTTCCCTTGTAGTAAACTGAAGAGTTAATAGAAAAAGTAATTCAAAAGTAATCCAAGCACATCTGTAAGTAATTCTGCAGGAGAGAGGGCAGAGCGACGCAAGTCAGAGTTGGCACGCGGTTCCTGGCTCCTGGTGTGCAGTCTCCGGGACGGACAGAGGGTCCTTCCGCCGAGCACGGCTAGAAGTTAGATTTGGAGTGTCCAAATATGCAGATGGGAAAGTGCTTGACATGAGAGGACCACTGCGCTGCCAGCTGGAAGAACTTGACGTCGTTCCACTCCACCCCATCGATCAGGACTGCAAGGAGGGCAAACAAAGAAAGAGGTGAGTTAGGAGATGCCAAGCGGAGCCGCTGACTCAAAACACGTTTGTTAGGAAACTCCTGCAGCTGGGACAGGGGGGGCCTGCGCGCGCACGCGCTGTGCTCACTCCACAGGCAGCTCCGTCTTGCTGTCACTGGAACGAGCTGCGTGCAGTGGGCTGCGGAAGGCTCAAGCGCCAGCCAAGTTTAGCGAGACCAGCCCAGATTGTTATTCTGGCACCAGCCCTGTATCGTTTCTGTTCCCTGACACTGGAGCTCCTCGTCCTGCTGACTTCAGCTTCACCTGATCTGACCTCTCCAATTTCCTAAAGACACTTCACCTTCTCCTCTGGGCAGCCTCACAGAGACAAGCTCGAGTCTCTCTTCACTGGCACTTTTGGCTGGGATGCAGGGCGCTGATTCAGAGGAGTTCCTAGGACAAGCAGCACCTTCCCAGGACCCAGACCCATGAAGCAATGCCTGCCAGAAGGACTATTGCAGCCCCTGCTAAGAATGTGAGGGGACATATCCATGCCCCTGCCTCAGGAATAGCCCCCTTATTTTGGCTCTAGTACACCAGGCAAGCTCTTTGCCCAGATGACAGCGTTAGCAGCTAAGCCTCACACTAAAACCCTGGAGGACACTGGCACGGTACTCACCCCGCAACATGTTCTGCTGATGTTTGGCTGTGCAAATCAACCTGCTGATGCCTTCAATACACTGGCTCTTTGACTCAATCTCTTTGTCTTTAGTCTTCTTGGGCAGGAACATCACTGTAAGAAACCAAATTAGCACACAATGAACATCTGCCACCCACAGGAGCTGGAGTGAGGCTCACTTGTATTTTTCCATTTAAATGCTGATTTAAGCCAGATTTAAATTCTGATCTCTCAGAATTTATTCTAAGAATTTCAACCTCTACAATTACTCCTGTTCTACGGGAGCTTGATCACACAAGCACTTCAAGGCATCACTGATACACACGAACATCCAGGGCCTTAGTGCCACTGCCTGAAGCATTCCCAGCTCATAGCCCACATTCCAAAGGGCACCTTTGGAGTAACTTCCTTTGGAAAACAGCGGCATCCAGAGCAGTGGCCGGTCCAGCCATGCGGGGCATGCGCGGGGCAGCCACACCACCTAGGGGGAATCCCACACACTGCAGAGCGCTCCCAGGCGCCATGCTCCGTGGCGGCCTCCCTGGCTTGCTGTGCTGACAGCCACATGCTCTAGGGCTCAGGCTTCCAGGTTTATACAGGGAAATGCTAATGCAGGGCTTCGGCCGGCTGTGAGAGCCGGGCTTCCATCAGTGAAAGGGCTCTGCTGGGGCTGCTGCCACATGCTGCAACAGGATGGTGTGAGCACCCGTCCTGCCCCACCTGTACCTCACTGACACGCCACAGGAGGGAGCAGGGCATGGACCTGCAGGCTGCAAGGGCTGCCCTGAGCCTGCGCACAGGGGCACAGCTCTCTTGATCTAAGAACCCCAAAGCAGGACCAGGGGTTCACAACACAGCGCAGGATGGCTGTCCAGGGCAGCACACCTGCAGGGTCTCTGCAGGGCCCATAAATGACCTGCTCTGTCCCCATTTTGTCCTTTGGGGCCAGATCATCTCAGCTCTTCAAAAAGCATGAAAACATCCCCTTTTCACAACATGAAGAGGGATCATCCTTTCAAGCACCCCTTCACCTGATGCAGTCAGTTCTATTCTACAGAGTCCAGGATCTGGGGGCTAGACATGCAACTAAGGCTCTAACACAAGCCTGAGGTGACGGGCAGCCCTGGAGCAGCACAGCAGGGAGAGCAGTGCTGCATTGCTGCCTTCCGACAACAGCGAACGTGCGACATCCCACCTCACCTTTCTTGTTCTTCTCTTTTGTCACGACTGTCATGGACATGGTTGGAGTGGTAGCGATCTCGCCACTGGCAGGTAACCTGCTGACCTGGAGGGACCGGAAAGTGCATTTCAGAGTGTTTTTGGTAGTGGAGGGGTCCTTCTTCTCTGGGTCTTTTTTTCTGTCCACGGGTGCAGCTGCAATCCAGTAATCCACTTGCAGGCCCATCAGCTCAGCACCAAGGCTCTGGCTAGAAAACAGACGAGGATCATTTCTGCACGGCACTCAGCAGCATTCCCAGCCATCGGCATTCACGGAGCAACTCACACCCCAATCTGGTTACATCCGTCTCCTCCTCCTGCCCCCCTTCCTGCCCACGTGCTCCGCCAAGGCAGACAAGACGTCTTCTTCTCCCCAGTTCCCTCTAAGAAAGCTCGTGAGGGAACTCCTGTGTTGGGAACGTGCTCTGCAGGTCCTGTGGTGTTTGCCAAGTCACAGTGGATTTTGGGACATGAGCTTCCATTGAAAACCTCCACATGTAATGCAGCAATGGGCAGGCATCACACAAACCACATGCCAGTGTCTTTCTTGAGCCAGAAAGGGGAAGATGAGCAACTTGGGGAATTCCACCCACTCCCCTTGCTTGCTCACTGCCTCTTACATCATTTGTCTACCAGTCTGTTGGCCGATTACTTTTAACTGTGTCCCTTGTCACAGCAATGGTTAATAACGCTGAATCCATGATCCTGAATGAAGCATGCACCTCCCTCCCCGGCCTGGGCAACAAGAAACCCTCAGGTCAGATGAGGGTGGTGTTATGGTCCTCTCACCAAATCTTTTCCTCTGCCCTGTCATTTATCAGCTGCAGCCAGACTGCACAGCACAGTTGATCCTGGATTATCGAAGTTACATTTTGGTTTTCCCAGGCAATTTTAGAGGTGATTTTTTTTTTAAAGGTATTATTTTGGAGATGCAGCTCTGCATTTTAATGTTTCCTTGCATCATATTTCTCATTTCAGTGGTAAAGATGAAGTATCTTAATGTTCATTAGGTCTAAGCAGGATTTTCTACTCCCTCCCTGGTTGAATAAGTGGCTTAATCTTTTAGTCTAGGTCATTCCCTGGCCCCTGTGCTGTTACACACAGATCCACGGAGATGGAATAATGCTGAGCCTAAACATCTTTGCTTCTTGATCATTTTAGCACACAGCCTTAAGCTGAAAGGTGGCAAATTCACAGAACTAGGGTGCCAGCCTCAGAAGTGCCACCTCCAAGACTTGGTTTTGATGAGTTACTCTATGGACTGACACAGGTTCCCAAAGCACTTCTGCTGCAGAGCTCAGGCGAGAAGCCAGCACGGCCTCCGGGGCGCTGCAGGGCCCGGCCTGGGCCCAGGAGGACTCTTCTGTCCTCCAACCACACAGAGACCAACCAGGGGAACTGCCAACGGGCTAGTCTAAAGGCCACACACTTCTTCCAGCAGCTGGGTGCACACTAACCTGGGACTTCCACACTTCCACTTCCTCTCTTGAGAGAGAACTTGCAAGCCATTTTTAGAAGTCAGGGGTTACAGGGCCCCTTGGGGCTTTCTGGGGTGGGCAGGGAAGGTCTCACCGAGGGAGAGCAGCAGCTCCTCCAGACCTGCTGTCTCCAGCAGGGACAGCAGCACTTGGGGAGAACACATGAATCAGGCTGTCCTGACCATTCCTGTGGGCACCACCAGCATTCACAGCCACGGGATTGGGCATGTTAGAGGGGACCATCTCGCCTCATCTTTTAACACCTATATGCAGACCTGTTGCCCAGAAATTAGCCCAAGCCCTCCTTGACCTGCTGATGCTGCTACCAGACAAGGCAGAAGAGGCAGAGAAGCTCCTGACATGCCTTCCTTCCTGTGTACCCTAGTCCTTTCCTTTCTCTCTTTTAATTACATCCTGTTAGTTTCACTGTGCTCTGCTAGGTCTTGCACTGCAAGTTTGGTAACAGCAGTTCAGCCTTCACAGACCCACCACCACTGCTGTGAGTTTATAAACCCTGATAATCTTCCCTAAAAACTGCCCACCTTGGTGGGGTGGGGGTGGGTCTCAAATCTTTTTAGCAACCCCTCTGAAGGTTGCTGTCTGTTCCCTTGACTGCCTTCGGCTGCCATCCTCTGCACCTTCTGACCTTACTGCACCCTTCTGGAGATGGAGCCCGAAGTTACAACCAGGGCACAGAGCAGCTGGGCAAATGTTTTATGTAGCAACAAAGTGAGTCCTGGTCAGGACAACTCTTTACTGGCAGTTTTCTGGTAGTTGTTTCTGTTTACTCCCATAGATTTCAGTTAAACTAGCTCAAATTCGCCCACAGGTGCTGTCTCCTTGCTGTTAAGGTAACCTCTCAGGCATGAAAGGAGACTGCCCCATTGCACAGTACCTCCCTACAGCTAACAGCTCCCTTTCGCAGGAGCTCAGCCTGCTTCTTCCATGGCATCGCTCTGACTTTACACTCACTTGGTCACATCTGTTCAGACCTTGAAAACCTTATTATGGTAATTGTGAGGGGCTAGATTAGCTGGGGAACAGGTATTTGGTGTCACTCCGAATCACAGTTAATACTTTCTCTGGCTACAGGTATCACTAGCAGAACCCAGTCCGAAAGGGGAGATACTAAAAGATAGAGAACATTAACCCTCCAAAACAGGTGGTCACAGTGACTAATTAGATTGTGTGAAACAAGGCTGCTCTTTCTAGTTTCTTTGCTTCTGCCTTTGAAAAATGCAGCCTTTCCACGAAGTGCAAGACTCTTCTGCTCTACCCAGCCCCCCAAAGGCCAGCAAGCAATTCCAGAGGCAAAAGAGGTGGAAAGCAGAGGTGACAACTTCAAAGCATTCACCAGCGAGAAAGGAAGTAGAACTATGGGTTTTCTTTTAGAAGAGGTTTCCTCTCACCTGTGTATCAGATAAGACAGCCAGGGGGTGAAGGAGACCAAGCGCAATTTACCTTGGGGACGAGAAGCTGCCTGTGACAGATGGCGAGGAAGGTGGCGTGGGGGAGGCTTCTTTCACAGCAGGCGACACAGACGGGGGGGTAGAAGAAAGGACACTGGAGCTAGAAGGAGCGGCGTCATCAGAGTCACCTTGGAAAGAAAGAGTCAGACTGGGGGTTCTGTTTGGCAGCCGGTGCCAGCCCCGCTGCCCGCCCGCCTGCTGCGCTCTGCACGGGTTCTACTGGCTCAGCCCAGGCCTGGGGCAGAAGTCGAGCAGCCACCACCCTCCAAACTCACCCCATGGGACTCTCTATACTCAGGTAAGATGCCAGCATGGACGTTCACTCTGGCCACCCCATCTAGCATCTGCTCTCCTGGGATTTGCTCTGCAATTCCCAACCAATTTCAAGCCTCTTGCACTGTATCAGTGAGAGCCCATCCATCCATCCCTACTAGGCAATCTTCCCCCATGACCATGGCAGATCAGCATCGTTCCTGGAGGACAGCTGAAGAATCCAGAAATTTGGGGCTGATCATAGGGACTTCCCCATTTCTTCTTGTTTCTACCTTCCATAGCCTCATGCAGACCCTCTGAGGACTGGCAGCAGCATGGCCATAGGGAACAACCCACAGGAGGGCCTTACATGGAAGAAGCTCCAACCCAGGCTTAAGTGTAAAGCAATGTAATAAACAGTCCCAACAGATTAGGAAAACAATATATTCCTAACTAGTAGTGTGCATGAAGGATGGAAAGAAACACCTTCACCTTGATGAAACTCCACATACTTACACACACAGTGGGCCCTATCATTCAGTTTCACCCTCCCCCATTAGAAAATCTGGGTCCAAATTAGTTGTCAGTTGGGTAAAACAGGCCCTTCTCTGGAGCTCCCAGTGTTGGATATTTGTGACTGATTTTATTAGGCAACTGAACCCAATGTAGAGATGGGCATAAATTCTAGTGAGTTGCCTGTCCAATTTGGAAAAGGGACTTCAAATAACTACTGCTGTAAAACCCACCCCAATGAGTAGTCTTAAGAAATAGAGGTGTTTGAGCGTATCTGAGTGGAGATCTTAGAGCAGGTTCCCTGGATGGGGATGGGGGCACTCAGAGAGCAAGGACAGCTGTTGAGAGTCAAAAAAGCAGAACTGGGAGCCAACACAGTCCAACCCCACCTTAATAAAACCCCTAAACCACCAGCAATGGATAAATCTGTTGAGCTCAAGTAGTCAAGCTCGTATGACCTGTGTGACATGAAGTACATACAATACCTGATGTTGCAGAAGATTGTTCCACTATTCCAACCTTCACCACCTGGAAAGAGGGGAAAAACAGAACGGCTCTAGGAAACAGCAGACTCATGAAGTTCAGGAACACCCGCACCAAACCAAGCCAGTCCTATAACTACTTGAGTACTGTCCTTGCAGGCAAAGGATAATACAAACGTGGAACCTTCTAAGAGTGACGCAGGGCTCGGCAGCATCTGAGCTGCACCAGCTCACAAGCCTTGCCTGTCTGGAGACAGCACAAGGCAGCGCAGCCCTGCAGCGCTGTTACAGACTGCCCTGCTCTGGAGGGCCTGGGGGCAGCCCTGAGCTGCTCCAGCTACGGTGCCTGGCCCTGAGACCCAGGGCAGCAGGGAGGAAAGAGGAGTGAGACCATCTCTAATGCTGCTTTGATGCACCTGCTGATCACACAGATACTGCTTCCAATGCACAAAACGCAGCCATTTGCAGGGTGCAGGATAGCTGGGCTTTGTCAGGAAGCCACAAAAGCAGCGAAATACAGGTTTTGACTAGAGTTTTCTAGTCTCCAGACACAGGAAGCATCCAGCAAAGAAAAAGCTCCTGGCAAAGCCTGCAGGCATGCACATGGATAAACCATCACATGGATGTGTCAGAATGATTCGGTCACATCATGACAAACGTGAAAACACATTCTGGTATGACCCACCACCAGCTGGCACATATAGGATAACCATAAATATTACACCTGGAGAGCTAACAATAATTTGTGGAGCAGAGCATGCTTTATAGCAGTTGACTAGCCAGTGAACACAAGCTTCCAGGAATAAACTATGTCTAGAAAGACGAAGTGATCCTTGGGGATAGATAAAAGCATGGCTCTTCTATAAAAATAACCTGCTAGGGTACATGGCAATCATTACATTTCTACACTGCAGATCGAAGATCCCTCTTGGAGGTCCTTAAGAACTTTGTATCTAGGGCTAATATCTACATAATAAAAGATAATAATAATAAAAAAAA
>VWPW01000900.1:0-25092 GCA_013389825.1 Crypturellus undulatus | reverse complement strand
GGCAAAATGACCTATCTCGGGATATTGTTTGCCCATTAAAATTTTTCCATATCCACTTATTTCTATAATTGCATCGTGCTTACCGATTCTAGCTCACGAATTCATAGCATTCAAGCGTCGTAACTGCAAAGCAGGCAGCCTTTCTGGGGACGATTGCATTTAATAAACACAGCGCAGAGGAGCAGATCCAGCCAATTAATTAGCTCGCACTTAGCCTCGGTAACGACGCGATACACGGGGCGGTTCTCTGCGGAGCAGCACCCCACTTGGGGCTGTGCCCGCAGGCAGCGGGAGGAGACGTGGAATTATTTCCATCTGTGCCTCATGGGGAGGTGGAAAGCAGTGAAGTGCAGCTGATGTTGGGAGCCGGAGCAGGACTCTCCGGTGCATCGCGGCAATGGCTTGTCCCCTGCCGAGGTGCTCTGGCTGGTTAACTTGTCGTGTTCGTCTGCTGCAGCCCCTCGGGACGCTTGTTCTTTGATCATATGAATATTTAAAATATATATATGCCTCTGTGTATATTTAAACACACACACATTTATATATATGTTTTTATATATGGATATACATCTATATTTATATATGGATATACATCTATATTTATATATGGATATATATACATATATATNTCTTTGATCATATGAATATTTAAAATATATATATGCCTCTGTGTATATTTAAACACACACACATTTATATATATGTTTTTATATATGGATATACATCTATATATATGGATATACATCTATATTTATATATGTATATACATATACACATATATATAGGGTGTGACTCTAGTGTATTTACATCAGGACACGCTGCCTTTTCACCCGTATCACCCTGTTTTTTCTTTTGCTTAGGATCTGACTCAGAATTTTCTCGGGCTGTAGATAGCTGTGGTGTCTTTTTATTTTAATGACAACAGCCAGCAGGTAGAGTACCCTTTTATGAGGTCCCTAATGAGATGTTTTTGCAAATAATTAGGGGGAAAAAATACCTCTTTATTGAAACAGTTGATAAGCAGAACAATAATAGTGCAGATGAAGAGAAATAATGTGGAGTTTTTAGTAAAGTAGACAGAAGCTTGCCAGGTTTTTGAAATGATTTTTCCCATGGAATCTTGCTTTTTGCACCAAACATCTACCAGTTGCCTCGTAGTTGCCCTTTTTTTGCAGCTCTGGTGCTGCTCTTGCAGGATCTCTGCTGTTGCCCTTCCTGCCTAAATGACTTGCACGAGTAATTTCCACCCTTGTTGAGCATTTATTTAAATCACTGGCAAGCAGGAACAATTTTCAATGCTTTTGTGAATCATATTTCAATGGCAATTAAACAGCTTTTTAATACGGTTTACAAAGGGATGGAGAACAGCATTTTTCTCTGGATGTCATTTTTTCCAAAACAGAAGTGCCAGTATGTACTGGGATACTTCGCTAATGTGATTTATTACTAGTTTCCTTAGTGTATGGCCTTTCTAAATGATTTTTGATTAATCCCAAGGATTTATTTGATCCCCTTCAAAGAGCTAAGAAGAGAGTCAAGTTTGTCAGTTTGATAGTCCGAACTATTTATTGAGATCTGTGTGCTCTGATTATTGCTCTCTCCAGCCCTACAATGGTTTTGTTTACCCCGAATATGGGTTTATGGACTGCACATGGAAGTGCTATAAATTTAAAACAACTTAGACTTGTTTTCCCCGCTGTCTGAGGTCCATGCGCTCAGTCCATCCAAACTATCTGTCAGAGAACTGGGAAGAGGGTTTGGCAGGACAAATGCAAGGTGTGGCAATTCTCCTTTTAATTCCCTTCTTTTAAGATAAGAAAAGCTGTGTTTTGAGTCAGTAAAACACCATAAGCTTAAATATATATATACATATATGTATATATATATATGTACAAAAGCGCACAAATTAAAAGGGAGATATTACAAAGTATCCCTAGGAAATATAATGGGGCAAGAGCAAAGTATAATTAAAAAAAGAAAAAAAGCTTTCTGCAATCTGTTTATGAGTGGTGTGGTCCCATCTGGAAGCCATTCCTCCAGGCATCCTACACAATAGATCAGTATTTTGCTGTTTAATATGAGTTTTGTTCCCCAGAGCATATAGTTTGTCCAGACACTGGATGTATTTCTTATCACCCGTACTGCTCCGTGAATGCTGCACCAGCTGACCCTGTGTCCGCACGGTCTCCCGGGTGCTGTTGGGTGACATCTCCCCTAAGCAGAGAGCAGCGTGTGCCAAATAACGGAGGTCACGGTGCTGGACGTGCCTATATTTATGGGGCTGTTAACCATCATCATCCAATTAGACTTTGGTTTTGGACCCTCTGACCTGACAGACTGCTAGGGTGGATTTTTTTATTATTATTTTTGGTGTTTTTAAATCAAAAGCTCATTTTGAGAAGACTGAAGAAAAAAATTTCTTTAGAGGATGTTGGTCTGCGGCATCAGTCTGTACAGAAGTTGGACCTCGCAGACAGCTGGGCACCCACACTTAATGTCATGGGATTACCCAGTCCTTCAAAACCCATGGTATGACATATTTACATAATACTAAATAATATTCTTTAAGATAGAAATGACTTTTTTTTTCAGGTGTTATGCTGTTATGGATGGGAGAAGGTGAGAAGTTCCCATATTAGTGATGCGGGAGCCTCTCCGGGCTCTACTCGGGCACTACCTGGAGGGGTGCCCAGGGTCCCAGCATTGGGCTGGAGCCTTGACCTAACCAATATTCACCAGATTTGGTTACTTCAGTGAAAAAACATTTCAGTTTTTCCTCTTTGTTTGTCTGGGAAGAATTATGTACACCCAAGGAACCATAGAAACAACAAATAATAACGGCAGCGCTAAATGGCTTGCTCTAATCAGCAGCAGACTGTTGTGGTTATATTTGAGCACTGTCATTACAAGCAACTCTGTCATGAGAGTTTTTTTGTAGTTGTTATTGTTCTTCATTTGCATCAAACAGATTCCCTGTATTAACATGAACAGCCTTCCATGGAGCCCAAGGTATTTTCAGATTGGACGAGGCTGCTTCAGCCTTTAGGGGAGATTTTTGGTCCCTCTTCAAATCACCCGAGATAGTTCCGCTAGGCAGCTTGCTCAAGCCAGCATGAACTGCGTGGTAAATAGCATGCATAGGCTTTACAGTCGATAAGTGGTGTATGGCTCTGCGCCTTTGGAGACCCGGAGCGTTGTCCGTCGAATATTGACTTATTGAACTGCATTTGGGATGTCAAATGTTTGGAGCATCTGAAGAGGTAACGACTGAGCATCCATCCACTGGAAACAGCCACCGCTACTGATGGAACCCTCAAGACCTTCTGACGTGCAACTTTGGGTTTTGGTATGTGATAATTGGGTTTATTCGTAGAGTAGAATCGTTTTAATTGGAATATATGTCTTTGAAAATACCATGGTTAATCGTTTTTCTCTTTCTTTTTTTCCTGAGGAAATCTATTTCAAAGGCCTACATTAATGTTGCACATAGCACTGAGAAAGCAAATCTGCTTGGGACAGGTTGAAACACCCTTTCAGTCTTGGCTTTAGAAAGTAGTAGGGAAAGTAGTTTCTGCTAATTGCAGCTGTGGCATTAAATTAGGTTGCATTTTGGGGACAGGGTTGTACCCTGGAGAAATACTGCCTTATTTCTTAGGGCAGATATAATTTAGGAATCCAGATGGATTTGTTGTAGGTTACAGCACAGAAGTAGGTTATTTCCTTTGCCTGAGTGCTTAACATTTAGAGAGCAGGCAGTGTCCTCCAACAAAGCTCAGCAATTTATGGCTGAAGGAGTGTTATGAGTATTATTGAGTTTTCCCTGGCGCATTTAGCTGCTTGCAGCTATACTCGATGGACCTTGGAAAACAAGGAGAATCAAAGAAGTGGCACGGGGTGTTAGCAGCAAAAGGCAGAACGGCTCTAAAGCTTCCAGAAATGCAAATCTGTGAAGTTCTTCGGTTCCGCTTTAAATTTTGCATTCCAGTTGCTTCATCCTGGTGAAAGGATGAGGATGCAGAGAAGCCTTTCCTCATTTTGTTCCTTTCCAGCCCCGCTTTTGATTTGATGGGCTTCTTTCCACTTCTCCTAAATAACTCTTAAAGCAAAACGTGCATTTCTGTGGTGGGAGGCAGCTGTGCAGCCGCTTAATCTGCTGTGTCATCTCCTCAGCTGAGGCTCTGGCCCAGCAGCCCGGGCAAACACATCTGGAAAACCCAGCAAGTGCTTAGGCTGGAAATGAAAATTCTCCGTTTCACGTCAAGGGATATTTGATTTAATTTAGTGCTCAGTTTTAAAGGTTTCAGAGAGCTCTCTGAGTTTTGGGAGGCTCGGGGCTCCTGCCACCTTTCTTTCCCTTTTGGCATCCAGATGTTAATTACGGCTGCAGCAACGAGCAATGCTGAAGAGCCTGTTCCCACCTATAAATACATGGGAAGGAGAAATAGTACCTTAGCTGCAGCAAGCACATACTGCCCCTCTGTTTATGTGATGAGAAACAACTCATTAACAGTGTGGAGAATACTCCAATACTATTTGATACTAATCAAGATTTGTTTTTTAATGCAAAACACCTCTGTAGACTTAAATTTTCATATCTGCAAGCTGAGTAGCTACCAGCTGCTGCTCACTGGAGCAGCTGCCTCCACACCCGTGCACTCCAGTTCATATTTACATGGGTGATTTGTTTGGTTGTGAGGCATGGAGATTTTCAGTAAGCCAAACTTGCAGGAAGAAATAAGGGAATACTAAATTCTGCAAATGTCTATATGCTCTGTGTTTAAAATAACTGTTTTTTCAGACATAAGCTCAGCTTGGGTTGTTATACACTTGGGCACAGGAGTGTGAAACAGCAGTTGTGTTCCTCTACTCCGTGTTCCTGCGTGCACAGACTTACTCAGGATCTGAGACATGTGCTGCTCCTTGCGTGTGCAATTACCCATGCAGACAGCGTACGTTCTCCTTGGGACATGGAGCTGCTCCAGGTGACCTTTCAGGATCACTTCTAGCCTTCTTTTTCTGTGATTAGTTGTTTGAAATATTGACCTTATATCTTGCGTGCACATATAGTTTTGCAATAGTACACTAGTTTTATACCATTCCCTGATCTTGAAAATAGATTTGTGAGGTGTTAAGCATTCGTCAGAGATTTACTATTGAGTTCTGTGGTCGTTCAAGGTTCCCAGCAGTCGCTGGCTTCAAATCTTCCTGATATATATTGCAGAAATCATTCTCTCCTACGGTAATCTTTATAGCAGAGCATATCTTGGCACTGATCAGACTCATCCTACCACTTCTACAAGATGCAGTTTTGAAGGCTTGGGAGGGACTGTCACCTCCAGCTTGGTGCCCACAAGTGCGTACTGGTGTGGAGCTGGGTTCCCACGTAGCTCCGCACCACGGCTTGCAGAGGGATGAGAAGGTCACCGCTTATTTATGCACTTCTTAAGTTCACGTTTCCTCTCCTCCCTACTGCAGAAATACAGGAAACTCCTGATCAGGAGACCAGAAAGCCCAGGCGCTGGCCCAAGGAGTCCTTTGGAAGCCCTTAGCTTGTAGCCTTGATATATTAGTCATCAACTGTTAGGAAACTTCAGTCTTTTTCTATATGGTCCTTAAACATCGCAGCCTTCTCTTGGGTTTCTAAAAGCCACCTGTGCCACGAGCAGTTTGGCAGGTGGTGGTGGTTTTCTCTGAGGGCCGCCCAGATTTGCATTGAGCCCTTGTGTGGACTTCCCGGGGTTTGATAAGCCCATCGTGTTATGCTCTCTCTTTTTCCTGTATGATAAGGGATCGTAGGAACCTTAATAAGCAAATTCAGGCTGATCCATCAAACAACCCTGCTGAAAGACATTGCCTCCTTCACGTGTTGTGCAAACAGAAGCAAAATA
The DNA here is from genome assembly GCA_013389825.1 of Crypturellus undulatus. Classification (NCBI taxonomy): domain Eukaryota; kingdom Metazoa; phylum Chordata; class Aves; order Tinamiformes; family Tinamidae; genus Crypturellus; species Crypturellus undulatus. The sequence goes on along the minus strand of VWPW01000900.1, from coordinate 19,204 downwards.
TTAGGACTGCAAGTCACAGACCCATGGGAGTGTAATTGGGAGGGAGGGCACCTCATGATTCCCAGGATGTTTGCCTGGAGTCATGAAATAAATTATCCCTCGTCATTTTAATATTTCATGAAATCCTGCAAAGTGATGGCATTCTGGGTGGATTAATACAAAAGCTATAAAATTCATGTGTTCCCTGTGTCATACGAGCACCAAACGGGACGCCCGGGATTCTTAGCAGCACTATTGGTTCTATGTTGGCTTTGGCAGTGATGAGTGAGTCCTCGTCCCAGGTGAGGACCTCAGTGGTGCGAGCAGTGCTACTTCACCGTGCGTTTGCTCTGTGCATAAAAAAACTGCTTTCCGAGGGGGTTTCTCCCTTCCAAAGCCTGCGTCTTCCCCCCTTGAAATCTAGTTGTGTCTCTGTTAAGCTGCTCGCAGCAATCTCAGAGCGCAACGATGCTCTTGGGCCTCCTGTTTTGGGAGAGTGTCTGCAAGCAGCTCCGTGGGCCCCTGGGCTTGTTGTACCTGCCCCTTAGAGGCTTTAGGAAATACAGGGAGGCAGTTTCTGCCTTTTCCTGCCCTTTTTGGACTGCAGGCCTTGCCAACATCCCGCGTTTCAAGGCCTCTTAGCGAGGGCTTTTCTCCAGCAGGAATGGCAGGGTGCAGTCCTGCTGGTGAGGTGCAAAAATCAGATGTCACCAGGGGTCCAGCGATAATAAAGACAATTTGACTTTTGATACTCATCCAGAATCTGTGAAATGCCCTTTAGAAAGGGGCTGCCAGCTGTTCTTTTTTTATTATTTATTATTATTTCTTTCCATCCATGGAAATCCCACTGCTGCCAAGGCCAGGCTTTGCCAGGATAAGTTCAGGTGCTGCTTGCTGCATGGGTCAGAACTCTGCCCTGCTGTCCCCTCTGAGGTGCAAAAATCCCCTAGAAAAGGCTGTGCAGCAGCTCGTTTTTTGGCACGGGGAGCAGAGCAGATTCCTGGCTCTGGCTGTGGAAAACCGGGCGCTTTGGCAGGCTGGGGTGGCCGCAGCACATGGTACTGCCTGGTTGCAGGTACGTTTTGATTGCAATTATCTAAATGCGTTTTTAACCTGGGGGTTATTCTGCAGCGCTCTGGAAGGCTTTAAACAGCATTTCCCATGTGTTTTCCTATGTGCCAGGTCTTAATCCTGCTAGCAGGGAGCACAAAAAAGTGAGTCTTTATTTCTTCCTTCCATATTTCCTTGCTTTTAAACTAACAAACTAGTGTGCTTAAAATAGCCAGGGCTCTTTGTAAGGCATAAATATGCCAGCTCTGGTTTTGAAAGAACGTATTCAACCTTCTCTACAAATGGTTTGTTTATTAAATAGAAATGGCTGGTTGTTTGGTGAATATTTGGTTGGAATGGTGTTTCAGGCAGCTATTTTTCCTACCCAAAAAAAAAGGTCTTGTGTTGCAGAAAATGTGTAAAATGTATAGATTACTCGAGCAAGAAAGGGGCGGTTGGCAACTTAATTCTGTCTTAAGGAGTCCTGCAGGATGGAGTCTTTAGGCCAGTGTAACTGAAGTGTTTGTGCCCACGGCGCTCTGGTTTTGTAGATGAGCAGGGAAGCCGTAAGCAGCAACCAAGCCCTGTATTTATGCAACAAGAAATCCAACCTGGCAATACAAATTTGCACTATTAGCTGGTGACGTGGCTCTTGGCTACCTCTCAAGCGAAAAGTCAGAGGTCCCTGCAAGCCGCCTAATCAAGGCAATTACAGGAGCAATTAAAAGCGCGCGGGTGGACGTGCTGCAGAAGGGACTGCAGGCAAACAGGGAGGGAATTAGAAAGGCAAATGGGAGAAATGCAGCAGAACTGGGGTTGGGAATGGAAAGCAGCTTTCCTCCCATGGGGCGCAAGGGGATGGGTCTGGTTGGTGGTGGATTTCACTCAGCATTCCAGCATCTGAGCTGTGTTCCCGTGTCCCATTCGGCACCGGAGCAAGGAGGGGAAGGCAGAAAGGGCAATTTTGGGTTATCTTTACCTTCTGCTGACTTTCCAGCCCTCCAGCTCTGGGCTGTGGCCCCTGGGGAGGAGAAGTTCCTGGAGGCAGCCTGGAAAGGGAACATCTCGACATGACGGGGACATCAGGCACAACACAGGGACACGCGTGGGTTAACACGACGCCAAAGCAGAGCAGCATCTAGCTCTGTTCTGTTTCTCATATCAGCTGGCCAGTATGAGGAAAGCAATGTCGGAAAAATCATCTCTCAGTGACAACGTGATTAATTCCTTTTTAAGGGGAAAAAAGGGTAGTTTTTTCTTTTCTTCTTTTTTCTTTGTCATTACTTAAAGATGGTCTGACGTTAAAGAACTTGTGATTAATTGCACCAAAAGGAATATAATAGACACCTTTTCATGGCATCATGCGTATTTTATGTGATTCCGTGGTTATCTAGTTAGCTCAAGGCAGGAAAAATCTCTCCCAGGCTGCTGTAAAGGACGTTAACTTCCTTTGCCTCATTATAGATTGATCTTTGATACCCACCTTTCTCTGTGAATCGTTTTATTCCCACGAGTGATACAAGCCTTCTGATGGTTTCCATATATTGCATTTAAGTGGTTCAGTGTATTTTGGAGTCTGCATGGGAGCTTTTATTGCAGATCTGATGATTGCCTTATTTTTAACGTTATGTGATGGGAGAAATTATATATTGTTTTAATACCTGAATAATCTGTGCCATTGATTTCACATAAACTAATATTTTTGTAATAGACTGAGAAATAATACTTTCCCCCCTGTTTTTATTCTCTGGAGTGTGAATATTTCTCCATCTGTGGTTTGCACTAAAACGGATTTTCAGTCTCTCTGAAATTTCTGCCCCAGCCCTACCAATATTTGCTTAAGAGCAATCAGAGCGTTACCCAAATCTCTGTTCAAAGCAACGGTGACCTTAGCAGCAGTGAGCAATAATTGGATTATTTTCAGAGATGTAGGAAGATTCACTGTAATAACAAAAGCAGAAATACCAAGTGGTAACACCGCTTGTCTGCAGCACTGTAAGCCGCAGCACTTTCCGCAGCACGTTTAATAGCCTGGCACATTATGAATATGGAATAATAAGAGCAGAGATCTGGGCAGTATAGGTTGCTGTGTGGTTTGGGGTGATGCCCCTTCTGTGGGTGCAGGAGTTGGGATTTCCATAAATTATTTCCATAATTTAGCTGCCATTAGGTGCCATCCCCCCCGCCTTTATGGTGCTTTGAAAAAAAAAAATCATTTTGGGCCGTGTTTTTAATTTCTAAGCAGGGTTGTGAGCCGGGCAGCTCTGGGCACACACAGAGCTAAGGGACAAGCAGTCGTGGCGCACACGAAGGGCTCCGCAAAGCAAGGAGGCTTCTCGGGGAGAAGTGGCATTGCTGGGAAGACAAATTGGATGCCATTTGGAAGAGCAAATCCATAGCAGCCCGCTGCCGTGCAAGCCTGATTGCCTCTCCGTGCTTTTAATTGTAATGAATTATATGGCTCTGCACAGCGGGGCTCCCAGCCTCTTGGCTGAAACTTGTGTAATTCACGTAAGTGTTTACACAAAAGCCAAGTAAATGTTAAGCTTCCTACGGATTTTGGTATACACGGGCCCGTGTTTGTGTTCGGGTTTAGGGAAAGGCAGGAGAAAAGCAGCGTGTGTGTCTGCATGGGGGGAGCCTGTGTGCACATATGTGAGCTGCTCATGGTAAAAGGTGGAACAGGGATGGATCTTTGCTCCCCTTGGACGCAGTGTTGCAGGGAGCTGGAAAAACAAAGGATTCTGGTTTGTTAAGGTTGTTTTTTTATTAAGACATGCTCTGGGGCCCGTGTGAATTTTGCGTGTTGACCACCAAAAGGGAGACCTGTCCATCTAGGCGCTGGGTGCGCTTTGAAGCCCTCCCGTGCGTGCTCGCCGCTTCCAATTGCTGCAAAAGAGTCTTGTGCAGCGCAGCGGGCTGCAGAACCCACACCAGAGCTGCTCCCCGGGCCAACCCTGGCGGTGTCTGTGACTGCTGCGGTGACAGCAAGTCCCACATGTCTTGTGGGGACTTTCCCGCTCACCTCCGGCAGCTCCCTGTCCTGCTGCATTCCCAAATGTGCTGGAGAGGTGGCCTTGGCTCTCACATAGCGTCTGTCCATGCCAAGTGTCCCGTTTTTCCACTGAGCCGAGACGAGATGAAATTTGTCCCCTGCAAAACAGGCCCTGGCGTCCTCCCAACACGCGTGGAGCATCTGCAGGGCGCTGCTGGGGAGTGGATTGCCCCAAAAGGACAAGGCAAAAAGTGGGACACAGGGAATTTGCACTGGGACAGTTCCCTGGGCATCGGGGGAGCCACACACCTGAATGTAATTTTCTTTTTAGAATGCACATTAAGGAGCACGGAGCCCTCATTAACTTGCTGGCGGCAGCTCCGGCTGTTTAAGAACAGGTAGTTATTTCCGTAGCCGTTTGGAGTGGATGGCTGGAGCTCAGGCGAAGGCGAGCAAGGAGGGAGCAACCTGGATGACCGCAGTTCTGGAGCATCCCTGCACTCCACATATCCCAGGAACTCCCATGATTCACAAACCTTTTCCCCCAAAGCGTCAACGCGCCAGGAGCCCCGGTTTTACCCCTTTTCAGACCTTTTTGCAGGAGGATAGGCTGCATTTAAGGACAAACCAGGCTCCCACGCGATCAGATGGCTCTGTGGGGAGAAAGGAGGGAAGTGCCCCAGAAACGGCACTGCTGGGGGCGGTGGGAAAGCTGACCCCTCGGGGTGGTTCCTGAGAGGTTTCTTTTTTTGCCTACTAACCGGGAGTATTTTTAGCTTTTTTTGTCCCTTTTTTGTTTTTTTTTTTTTTGTTTTTTTTTTCTTACCATTCCTGTGCAAGAATGCTTGTGTGAAAACAGGTAAATGAGAGAGGGAAAGGAGGGAGGCCAAAAAAATATATGTTTCCCTGGCAATGGTTTTCCAAAGAGCCCTGATTATTCAGCAGCAGTGGAAAAACTGCAGAAGATGTAAATAATCTTTGGGATTATGCTAAAGCCAAGCTTCAGTCGTTTGACTGGAAGCATACCTGAGGGCTGTCCGTTTAATAAAGATCAACCAGAATTTCTCTAGGGCTTATTATATTTTCATGAAAAGGATCAGTTGTCTTCAAGAGAAATGGTAATTCTGGTATCTACAAATATCCTTTGGAAAGAGCGCATTTCAGGTTGCCGTGTTTGCGTATTTTCTTCCGATTTGCTTTTCATGATAATATCTTGCACTCGCGCCCGCAGTTGCATACGAAAAAATGATCAAAAGCCAAGAGTGGTTTATCGGGAAATGCGAACGGCAGCTGCACACGCCGGCGTAGGCTGCGTTAAGATAAAAACCCTGCGTGGCTTTTAGCTTTCCCTGCGTTCCTCTTTGGTGCCAGAAGTACTCCAGCAATTTTGCTAAGTGTGTGCACTGCGCAAGCCAGTTTCCAAAGTCTGTGGTGTCTTTTGAAAGCCATATAGGATCTTACTTACACTGTTGGACTCAATTTTAAGCTGTGGAGTTTGTCATTCAAGGAGGAGAAATGGGTCTGTTATGTTGTGCACTGTATTTAATCAAGCGCAGCAAAAAACTATCATCACAGGCATTTTTATCATCTTTGTGAGCCACTTTTTGTTTCCATTTTAGTTATATAAAAATCCTGCACTGGTAAAATGGGCTGCTTTGTTGTACGGGTTGGATGTCACCAAGATCACTGCTTCTGGCTTGTGTGGGTAGCGCCCATATGGGGTTTTGTTTTAGAGGTTTTAATGTTGAGAACTGCAAGTTTTGTCGCTGGAGAGCCTCCACGAGCTGGAGGTTTGGGGATGCTTGGAAAGAAAGGGGAAGTGTTTGGGGTTCCCATCATCTGCAGCTTCCAAAGAGCGCGAGGTGCTGCAGGGGCTGTGGATTGAGAGCAGCTTGTTGCGCTTGTGCATGCGGAGACCTCGCGGGAACCTGCTCACGAGGAGAAATTTGGGGAGTGAAAACCCAAGTGCTGAGCCCGGTGTTCAGAGAAGGTCCCGGCTCCCTGAGTGTGACGGGAGGTTGGGATTTCAGGACGCAGGAGGTTCAACGAGGTGGGAGTGCAATGCTTGGAATGATGGAATTCCAGTAATCACCACGAATCGCCTCTCCTGCATTTCCTTGCCAGCAGCCCTTGATTCAAGAAACAATTTTGTCTGTCTGGGTTCAGCCACAGGCAAAGCAGTAGAGGAGGGAGAAATAAGAGATGCTCCGCATTCAAGGAAGGGAATGCTTCTATTTTTTTTGTATTCTGGTGCATTAAAAGCTTGATTTTTTGGCACTGCAGCTGTCTTGTATCTGTGTGTATCCGCACAGCCATATGTTCCGCTCCAGATCTGCACGTGCAGCGATGCCTCCCGAGCTGCTTCTGAAACCCCAGGCCGGGCAGGATGCGATGCCAAGCGGATCAGCTCCGTCTCAGGCACTCCATGGAGGAGCCCAGGCCGGAGGAGATGCGCTCTGTTGTGCAGATGGATGTGGGATGTGGGAGCAGCCGGGAACGTTTTTACATGCACACGAGTGCACGCGCCGCAGCTGGAAGGAACCGCGCGGTCCGTGCTGCAGAAACCGCTCTTTTCCCAAGGGGGGCATTAAAAAACAAGCAAAAAAAGCAAAGGACAAAGGTCTCCAGGGACAGCTTGGCCAGCTTAATCAGCTGGATGTAGTGCATTAGGAACGGGATTAGTGTGCCCTTAATAACGTGTCACCTTCTCGGGGTGAGGACTGCGAGGACTGCAGGGCTGGGTTGTTTGCTGCCCAGGTTCTGACCCTGGGTTTTGCTGCTCTGCCTTTCACTGCGTATTTAAAGGAAGGTGCTGGTGAGTTGGTTTCCTCTTTTCCTCCCATGCAACAAGTGAAAGAGACGGACAGGATAGGGAAAGGGGGGCTGCGGAGNTCCAGGGACAGCTTGGCCAGCTTAATCAGCTGGATGTAGTGCATTAGGAACGGGATTAGTGTGCCCTTAATAACGTGTCACCTTCTCGGGGTGAGGACTGCGGGGCTGGGTTGTTTGCTGCCCAGGTTCTGACCCTGGGTTTTGCTGCTCTGCCTTTCACTGCGTATTTACAGGCTTAGGAAGGTGCTGGTGAGTTGGTTTCCTCTTTTCCTCCCATCCTCTCCATCACTCGTGATGTGAGGGACAGAGAGGGACAGGATAGGGAAAGGGGAGCTGCGGAGGTCCTGGGGCCAATGCATCACCATGACCGCAAGCTTTGGGGTGGCTGTGGCCAGAAGACCCGGGTGAGATGATCCCGGGATACTGCCCTGCCCCTCTTGAAGGGCTGCGCTTGCTCCTGCCGTGTAAATCAGTTTATTGGAACGAACCAAAATCAAAGGATCCCTGCCGGTGCTTTCCACCACCTGAGGTTCTCCCCATCTCCTGATACTGCTGAACAGCCATGAGATACTCCACAGAGCATTTCCAGTTAATCTGCTCAGGAGAAGTTTCCTTTAAAATGCCACGTATGCATGTAGCCTGTGGAGATTAAAAAAAACGCTTTATCTTATCAGTCCAGAAGACCCATAAAGTCCATAAATATGCTTTTTGTTGGTGTTTCTAAAAGGAAGATTTGATTAGCTGGTCTTAAATATCAAAAACCACGGTGCCTGTGTGCCACAGTATGCGTGCATAAGAGCTCGCAGGAGAGCAGTCCAAGAGTGCTCAAAGAGACTGTCTGTAAAACAAGTTTATTAAAAATAATGCAGCCAGTTGCATATAAATGCTGTCATAAGTCAGGCATTCAAAGTGCTTGTAGAGATTGCTATTTGGAGCGAAGGACGGTAATTAGTCCCATTAATAAGGAGCATGTTCCTGGGAAGAGGAGAATGGTAATGGCAGAATGAGTCATTTCATCTTTAACAGTAAATGGAAAATAAATGGCATCTGATCAGGTCCCCGGGTGTTAGGATATTCTGAGGGGTGTTTACCAATTTTCAGACTAATCCAATATGAGGAAGGGGCAGGGTTTTCTGCCATGTGAGCAAACAATTTATACATTGATAATTGGGATAAAATAGGAGGTTTTCAGCACTGATAAACACTGTGTTTAGGGTCTTCTTATCTCAGGGATGTGTTTTTTCTCTGTCTCGATTACCCAGGACACGGCATTGGTTCGTGGGTTTAAAAGTCAATGGACAGCACTGATGATAACTTAATTGAGCTGAAGCAGATCATTTTTTTTGCTGTATGTGCATGTAAATATATGTGTGCGTGTGAATATATATAAATTAAATATATGTTTTATATATATATAAAAACTGTATCTGAAAGGTCCCACTGTGTCCATCGAAGGACTTGGACCAGGCTGTGCTCTGCTTGGTGCACCAAGCAGCCCCTTTAGCAGTGAGCACCATCACCACCCAAAAAGCAGCTTTTCTGGCCTTTTTGCAGCTTTTCTGGCCTTTTTGGAGGGGGGTGGCCGGGGCTGCAGTGAGCTGCCCCACGGCAGCAGCGATGCTATGGCACAGTGCAATTGCATTCTCTCAGAAAAAGCCATGAAAATGGGTCAGGATCGGAAAATTGCATTTTTTTTTCTCAAGGCACAAGGACTTTGCAAAGACTGTTGCTATGTGGACACAAATGTCTCTTCCAGGTCTCCCAAGTGATTGCAGACCAATTAACAGGGATGGAAAGCCCTAGATAAAATATGTATGTTTGGGAGAGGGGAAATACTGCTTTTATATGGTGATTTGTCTTGTTGGGAGCTTAACTTGGTGACTGAAGGATTGAACAGACCTGTCTATACCTGTGGTGCAGTGAGATGTGTGCCTGGTGGCACACGGGTGGCTGCAGCTTGGGTTTGATATGTGGGTACCCAAAAAGTCTCCGTTTTCCATCCGGCTTCTAAGGTACCACTCGCCTACTTAGCAATCCAGGGGAAATAGGGGGAGCTCAGGCTAAAGGTATGAGGGAGGGTGGGGAAAACCTATTTTGGGTAGTCTGTCAGTCACAGCTTGACACTAATTGGTTGCAATAAGTAATCGTTCTCCATGCAAATCAGACTCCAGTTTCCTCTGGTGTGTTTCTATGCTGTGTGGGCCAGGGTCTCTATATACTGTTTAATGAGGCTCTCGGGTATCTGCTCCGAGCACGGAAAGTCAAACAACTTCCATCCTTGGCCACCCGTTGTCGGCCAAGAGCCCCCAACTTTGCTGCCGTGTCCAGAGCTCGCGCTGTGGCCAAGCATCTAGACTGGTGCGCAGCAAAAAGAGCCGTGTCTGTGCAGTTAATGTTGGCCCAGGATGCCAAAAAAGAAAAAAGGAAACCATATGTGTGTGCGGTTGGGGCTGTTAGTTGCCAGCAGCGCTTCGTGATTCGGTAGTTAACGTTATGAAATTCTGTAGCTTTCAGGGCTGTGCACTAAGCGTTGCTATAAAGCTGCTGCTTACGAGATGCAGTCGAGCCCCAGATGTGTCCACGGGGCAGCAAGGCATTGTGATGACGATGGCTTTTATGAGCATCGCAATATTTTATCTTACTGACTGCTGATCGGGCGACCAGGATGCCGATGCAAGAGGCTGGATGCAAGAGGCTGGATTGCTTCATGTGCTTATAACATTGGGGTCTCGTCACAGCCAAGAAGAAACCCTTTGGGGGGAAAAGAGGCGAAGCAGATTGAGCGTGGACTCTTCCTCGCCTCTCTCTACGCGGGTTATAGACTGGCAAGGTAACTTTGCTTTCGTCCCATTAGTCAAAACCATACGGGATGCCGGCTGCGCCGAGAGCTAAATTTGGGTAAAGGGCCAGGATTGGATTAGGGCTGGCGTTTTTTCTCCAATAAGCTCCAGCTCCGGTGGGCGTCACTGCGACGCCGGGAGGGCGGCTGGGGAGCTCCAGCTCCCCAGATGACCGAGGGCTCGTCCTGCCGCCGCGGGATGCGCCGGCCCCTTCCCCTCGTCCGCTCCCCTCTCTCGCCTTGCCCGCTGCTGGGTGCTGTTATTCCACGTGTGAAATAAATGCCCATTTAGCCTTGGTAAGTAGCGGCGCTTCATTTACAGCAGGCAAAAGCCTAAGCTGCTTTAACGCTGTGCAAATATTTGCATTGGGGAGTCATTTGCTTTTCCGCTTGCATTTTTGCCTGCTTTTGCAACCCCTGCTTGTGCAAACCCTGCTTTTCCGCTACCGGGCAGGTCCCGCGGTAGCTGTGCAGCTCACTGAGGTTTTTGCTCTTTAACCATCCCTGCTCGTCGTCGCAAACCGTCACTGCGAATCCAGAGCCTGGATTTGCTGCTGCAGCGCCACGATGGCATCTCGGACTTGAGGATCGCCCTGTTAATATTTGAACCTTGCAGGCGCTGTGAATTTTTTACTTGACGCAAATGTGCTTTTGTGGCGCTTCTCTTGCCAGCTCCTGAGGCGCTCGGGCTTTTTCTTTTTAACTCTGTGCAAGCATGCGAAGTGCAAAGCTGTGGGAGTCTGCAGCTTATCTTTAGCTCTTGGTTTCAGAATGTACTGCCTGCCTGCTCAGCTGTTCCAGGGATTTGTGTGGAATGGCAAAATGCAAATTTTGAACCTTTGACAGCTGTGTTTATAGGATGAAGAGCTATTTTAAACTTTAGGATGTTGGATTTCTTTCTTTTTTTTTATTATTGTAAATTCTGGAGGAAAAAAGTGTTTCTTTATGGAGAAGCAAATGTTGCTTTTAAGTGAAATGGAGACTTTTAAGCACTTAATCATCAAACTTGCTGCATTCAGTTGCTTTTGAGTACTTTTGGAATTAAGCAAATAGGAAGCTGCATTTTACAGCTTGGCTGGTTAGTGACAAATGACGTGTCGGCTGGAAAAAAAGCCGTCTTGGAGGGGAATGCAAACTTGGCTTGGCCGGGATAAAGTTACTTCAGCTGTTTGCAGCTCTTAGGTGTGTTTAGCATCATCCCCTCCTTGCATTTGTTTGGGCAGTGCAGATTGTTTGTGTGCCTGTGGGTTCCTGTGGCCTCCAAGCAGATGTTTTTATCCGTGTAGCCGGGGGGAATCAGCACCCGCTGGGTTGGGATGGCTGGAGCCTTTGCTGAAGGAATTGGCAAACAGAATTTGGGAAGGCTGCACTTTTGGCTTAAAGGCGTAAGTGAGCTCGAGCAGCGAAAATTTGCTTGTTCTTAATCCCACGCATCATAGGAAGACCTGGCTCTTGTGGGGAATAACAGCAAAAGGGATCAGCCTGTAAAGTCGCTATGTAGCTGTGCAAAAAGCCCTGTCCCTGGAGGAGCTGGCCAAAAAAATGCTGAAAAGAGAGACGCTTATGGCCCAATGCGCTTGACTTTATTAGCAGGAAACGGGGGCTGCATCGCCGAGCAGGAGACGGCGCTTGTTTTTGAGGCAGATTCCGCTGAGAAGTGTGAATCATTTACTCTGCATTTTTGCGGCGGAGGCCGGGAGATGATTAAACGTCCTGTCTGCAGGAAATTGCCAGGAGACTGGAGCGTTTTCCTGCATCAGCCCCAGCCGGGTGTAGCTCTCGGTGCAGCACGAGCAGGCAGTGTTGCCCGGAGCCGTGCTGGGCCGGAGGCTTCGGAGGCTCTGGCCACACGAGCGTATTTTTGTGCTGCTGCTGCTGAAATAATGGCAGCGACACGCTGGTTTCTCTAACGATCTTGATTAAGTTATCAGGTATTCCCTTAATGAGCTACTTGATCAGCTTATGCCTTCAATGAGCTTGTTCACCCAGGGAAGAAAAAGAATAATAGGAAGAAAGCTCCTTTTTTTTCCCCCTATACCTTTTAGAACACCTTTTCTTCTGCTCAAGGCAGTTGGCACCCTGACTGGGTCTATAAGCCCAAATGAGCAGCCTTCCCTGGAGCCAGTGGCCTGGGATTTTAGGGAAGCTCCTGGAGAGCCCGTGCAAAGTAAGAGCAATTCATTAGCGCCATGGAGTGCCCTACGGACCCCCAGGAGAGAGGAGCAATAGGGAATCCCCGGGAAGGACCTGCGAGCCCTTCGGATGGGGCCCTGCGTTCAGGAGTTCAGGTAGATGGGAGGTCCCAGCTGATGGATGGTGACCCACAAATCCAGATGCCTTGTGGATAAGATGCTGGTGTTTTCGGAAGCGATGCAGGAAGGTGGGCATCGGTGCGTCTAGGAGATGGGCTCTGCAGGTGGCAGTGAGCCTTAAAGACAAAAATATATAGGAAAACATGCACCCGGCTCATCAGGCACCTAAGAGTGGTCTTTCCAAGCACAGCTCCATGTGCTTGTGGGGCTGGGAGTGGGGCAACCTCTGGTCCCGAGGGAGAGCACTGGGAAACACTGGCCTGAGATGCCGTATATAGCCCAGCTCCTTCCAGACTGCTTGGGGTGAAGGTCTCTGCCAGCCCCAGCAACTGCACTGGGCTCCATCCTTGTCTGAACGCTACATGCCATAGGTCCCCATCGCATCCAAGACCTCCAAATGCAATCGGACAGAGGCCAGTGACAAAAAAAGTTACACAAATAACTGCAATCAGAAAGAAAGCTTGTTGCTGGCTTGTCCCCTCTGTCTTTTTCTGTAAGTCCTGGAGGTGGCTGCGATGAAATAATTACATTTGGCTTTCTCTTCAGGTTCTGTGTGTTTGGATTTGTGCCTTCTTGGTGTTGGTTTATGCAGTGATGTTTCCAGCAGTTTGATTGTACGTGTGCAGTCCTGGCTCTTGGTATTTTGTGCAAAGATAAAAATGGAAGGGAAGGTTGGCCTTGGCAGAGAGGTGGCTATTTAATCACAGCAAGGCTCCTAGGAAAATGTGCATTAAATATTTATGGGACTGTATTCATTAACATTTTCAGTGTGTGGGCACTGGGCAATGCAGGAAAACTGTCCAGAGAATTCAAATCTGTTACATAGCGAGAGACCTGGAAAGAGCTGCAGCAAAGGGAAGCCGTGAGCGTTTGCTTTGTTATCCTGATGTGTGCCGTGCAAGGAGAATGGGATTTGGATTTGCAATAGTAGGCAGCATTTCAGTAGTTTCACTTACAGCTCTGAAAACGCTCACGATAAATATTTTAGGTCTGATTTTTCCTGACTGACATTAATTCATCTCCATTTCTATGTGAGTGCAGGTGGCTGACACCAAACATCCTGATTCACAGGCAGGCAATTAGAGAGATAAGCCTAAGTGACTTCATGTGTCTCCTTCTTAGCTTGCTCGACTCCCGAGTTGCTTTAAAGGGATCGGATTAGCAGAGATTGAGTTCTCAGGGCTGCTGGAAATGCTGCTCGGGGCCTTGTGTCCAGCACACGCTGTAGGTACCAGGGTATGGAGCGAATTATCCGGGGGCGTGAAGCGATAGCAGCAAGATTAGAGCGGGCGATAAAGCTGTATTAGTGCTTGCTTCGTTAGGGAAGTGCCGTGGGTAACGTATTGAATTACTCCAGCGCTGTAAAGTGCTTCCTATATGTAGTAAACAAAGCTGGTGTTTGGGCTGTGTTTGCCGTGGAAGTACCGATGTGTTTCTTTGCACGAGAAAATTAAAGAAATCTTTGTTCTGGCTTCAAATTCCATGTTTTTTAACCCTTGGACGTGATGTTTGTTGATATTCTGGTGCCAGCAGTTCACCGCCTGTTTGTAATTACTCCTCAGCTCTGCTCCTCAGTGTGGTCTGGAACTTGTTTAACACAGGGGTTAAATTTCCTTGATGTAAACATTTTCTGCCTTTCAGGCTTGTCATTATTTGTTTTCTCGGTGCTCTCATTTTCTTGAGCAGCAGGGACCCACGCTGAGGGGATCAGTCCCTTCCTTAACAAGTGTAGAGCTCAGATGTCCAACCTCCAAACGTTCCCATTTTAAGATGCTTTTTAAGTGTCTTAACACCCATTAAAAATCATTGGGAGCTGAATGCTTAACTGTTGCCAAAATACCCGCTGGGATCCGGGCATCGGAGCCTTTACAGTGACCATCTCTCTAGACAAGGGGCTGGCAAAAAGGTAACAAGAGTCAGCGGTGCCTCCTAGGAGCCTCAGAACCAGAGAAAAATCAGAATTCAGCTGCAGTCCCCGGCGTCTGCGTCCAAACTGCAGCTTAGTTTGGCTTCCAGGATCCAAAGCCTGTACCGAAGCCGCACGTTCACCGTGTTCGCGATCCATTAAGCTCCCTAAAAGTCATTAGCGGGGACAGTGCTGGAGCAGCCTGTATAATGTGGGTAACTTTGTACTGCAGTGGGTTCCTCAGATGCGAGAACAGCTTTAGCAAGTCAAAACTTCAGCAAGTTTGGAGGTGCCAGGAGGGGTTTTGGAGAGCTTAGTCCTGCGAAACTTGGAGGAGGCTCCCTTGGATTCTGTAGCACGTGGCAGGGACATGAAGCCAAGCAGAAAGCACATCCGAGGTTTGCGTTTTTCAGCCTTGGGAGCAGCATGGGGCAGGCACAGAGAAGCGCCCCGGCACGCGTGGCGCTTGGCTCGTGTGTCCCATCCTCGCCGTGGGTCCCTAGGGAAGCATCCGTGCCCGAGGGTTCTGCCAGCCTGGCCGATACGCAGCCTTGTTGGCAAAGGTCTCTGTGGCTTAAGGAGTCTTTGGATTTATCTGTTGTTTTGCCATGCTGCAGGCATCGGCGTAGCTGTGGTTTGTAGCAAGGCCATCTCCGGGTTATGTTCTGCAGAGTTATAGAAAAGAGCTGTGGATAGAGGAGACCTTCTGGGGTTAAGGCCTGCTTCTGTCTCAGCCGTACAGCAGTGGTTCGGGGATGAAGTCAGAATTTTATACCTGGAAAAGATCATGAATAATGCTCTGACTTGTGTTCTAATGGAAGAGCAGGTTCTGGAGAGCCTGGTGTGCCCTCCAGGCGGATGCAGCTTGGAGCAAGGAGCTCAGCATCTCCTTAGAGCAGCCTTCCCGATGAGTGGCTGCAACGAGCCCAGTCCCTGCACAAGGAGGGTGCTCAAACCACGTCATGGTTTGCAACAAGCCTGCAGGTCCTGCAGTTACGAGTGCGCAGCCAAGGCTGAGCGCGGGCTCCGCTCGAGTCTCCATGAAAAGCCCTTCCTGCCCGGCAGCGCCGGCGCTGCAAGAAGGGGAAGGAATGAATTAAGTTTTCAGCTAAATCCCCCATTGACTTTGGATGAACTTCTACCCCATAACTTCTCGGCTGTTTTAAATGTGCTTTCCAAACCGTTTAACCATTGCTATGCAAGAATGTCACTGTGGCTGCTTCCCAGTCGTGTGAAATGTTCCCCTGTGTATAAGGCTTCTCTTTTACGCTACTTTAGTTTTTCATGAGTTGTAGAGACATTTTTTAGTGCTATTCTCTCATCGGCAACTGTCAGCAGGGCTGATGTGGACAGGGACAAGTGCCTCAGTGTATTTCCAAGGAATTTTATTGAGCTTCACCCCATAGCACAGCCAGATGCTTCAGAAAAGGATGTTGGGTCCATGGAGAAGGACATGTGCTCTCCATAGATGATTTTTTGTCACTTTTTACCAGTGAGTGGACTTTGAAAAGTACAAGTAGTTTACCTCAACGTAGAGGTGAGATGTTTTTGTTCGAAGCCACATACCAAATCACAGTCAATACTAAAAATAAACTCAGTTTTCACGGCTCTTCTGTGCAAGGTGTTGCTTCCTTGGGCCAATGCGCCGAGACCAGGAAAGCAGGAAAGCTGCTTTCCCCTGGGGCTCTGCATCTTATGCAAAAGGAAGACTTTTGCAAAGTCATTAAACTTTTTCAAAGTAGAGATGTGCAGCCTACAGCAAGTGGCAAAATCCTTCTTGGCCATGGGTCTGTGCTGCTGAGTGCGGCAGACGCTCAGTGAAGGCAAGGCAGCTGTTGAGCTGTGATTGCTGCTTATTACACTAATTATAATAGTCTCGCTAGTGTCGTGAGCATCTCCTCTCCTCCTTCCATCTGTCTGTTTTGTCCATCCATGGTTGCTCATCCCTGAGATGGGGCCTGCCTTTTTGGAGATACGTGTTTGAAGCACTTTGTGCAACGGGACCCCTGCCTGCCCTGATGTGAGGAAATTGTAATGGTTTTTGCATGGAAGGAATTCTTAGAGTTTAGCTCTTCGGCCTGAATTGAAAGCCAAGGAAAAGTGTTGGCCCTGCTGTGCTGCTCTGTGTGTCCAGGTGTCACATTCAGGAACAGTAGAGTCCCCCAGCCCCTAAATTGCCCCTCTTTATTGTTTGTTGCAAGGAGACCATAGTTAAATACTTGAGTGAAGGAGAGCACTGCTGCTTTGGATGCCCACCTGTTTTTTATTTCTTCCAGAGGGGAAGATTTATTCATTGTCACACAGCTCTCGCTTTGAAGAGCAACCCGCTCCCAAGCAGTCGGCAAAATGCTTTCTGGATCACCAAACAGTGGGGCTCCCTAAATCTCTCGCAGCAATAATTGCTTCTAAAAGGCTGATGTGTTTAGTCTGCTAATGTTTAGCAAACACGCTCGCTTCGCCCTTTGAAGATAATGCTGCGTGCAGCACAGAGTGGAAGCGGGGGAAAAAAATGAAGAAACGTCCTGTGGTTTCCAGCACGTTTAATGACTAACAGCTGATGGGAGCAGCAGCGTTGAGCAAGGCACGAGCGATGGGGCTGCATGAGCCCTATGGATGCTTGATGCTGCAGCATCAGGGATGCTCTTGGCACCTTCCCGGTCGCCTCTGATCCGATAGGATCTCAGTCCATCCCTTTGAGTCCTCCTGGGTGCCCGGTGTAGCCCCTTTTCCATGTAGATGGTGATGAGATAGAAGTGGGCGAGTTGGTTCCAACCGGGATGCCTACATGGCTAATCTGCTGCCGTGAGATGCTTCCCGGTGATTCCTCCCAGGCAGATTGTTTTGCTCAATTAGTATTCTACTAGAGGAGTGTTACTTTAAAATATCTCCCTCTGTATAGCAGCCAAGCCATAAAAAAAAAAAGGAGAGAATGAAGTAACTTGCAGGCCAGAGAGCTTATCACCAGGAAGGCTGTTCAAATTATACACTTAATTAATATTTAGTGAATTATTTTTACCCTGATTTTAGTATTCAGGCTCCTTAGGCAGATAAAACAATGAAATAGCTTGTGCCTGAGATTTTTAGCGGCTAAACTGTATAAAATTTCAGATCTTTAAGTTCTTGCAGGCAACATTAAAGCCTTTTAATTTCCATGAGTCGAGCTCTGTATAAATCACAGGGGGGTTGGCATATCTCATGGGTGCTTGTGGCAAGAGTAATGAATTTCATGGCTCGTTATGAGCTACTAAAACCAGTACAAACACAGAAAGCCCATTGTAATCTCAGCGTATCATTCAAGGAAGCAATTTATTCCTAAGTATGAACAAATGTCAAGCTACGATAACAAATTGTTGGTACTAATTAAAACAAGGAGAAAAATAGCAAACATCTATTGTTATTTATGCACCATACCGGACTGTCATGGGGATACCTGAGCTCTGTCCAACCTCAGGAGAAGGCAAGACGGGAAAACTCATGGAAAACTCAACCTGCTCTGTGCACCCCATCCAGGACACATGGCTGTGGTCCTAAAAGAGCTTATTTGTTGAAAGCACCTAGGCTTAAATTTATATTTTATAATGTTACTTTTTTTTTAAGCCAAACCTAGATGAATTGTGTAGGCCCTGATGGACTTCGGGGTGTTTCTGTGGGGAATGATGCCCGTCAGTCCCCATGGTTCTTGGAGCTGACCATAAACTGCTGGGCACTCTCAAGTATAAAATAAAGCTTCTTCTCCAGCTCCTGCTTGCAGAGTGTTTGCAAAGGGGAAATGAACTTTGCACTAAGTCCACATTCCCCATGGCAAATCCCTCTGATTTTTGGCACATCTGATCCAGTTGCTGGTTAAATGGGTTGTGTGTCTAGCAGAAAGCAGGCACCTCTGTGCATCCAGCTAGCTCCTGCATTTGAAAATACACTTGCAAACTGAAAAGGCTGCAAGGCATCAGGATAGCCCATTTCTCTTCAGAATCATGACCAATGGGTGCAGAATAATGTGGGAGCATCAGCCCAGAAGCAAGATTATCCAGGCGTTAGCATCTAACTGCATTGAACGCAGCTCAGAAACAGAGCTGGAAATAGGTCTTTTCTCCATAGGTGGTAAAGAGCAAGCACCTATATTTTTCTTTTGTCAGCAGGAGAAAAATGTGTCTGTGCAACCACTGCCTAGTTTGGAAGAAGTTGGGCTGATATATATTGTGTTTATCTTTAGAGACCTGATGGAAGCTTTTGGCTCGGGGCATGATTGCCCAAGGTTTTCCTAATGCCAGGATGGAGAAGGACAAAATCCAGACGACGGCTCAGGGAAGATCTAAGCAGTTGGGTGTAGCTAGGTAAAAACTTGCTGCTGTCGCTTGTCTGCAACTCTGGAGGAGCTGGAGATTCCCCTCTGAGCTGGGGATGGTGACGCAAGGGGACCAGGCGAAGCCACCAGGCGAGTTGTGGTGACGGTGCCGTATGTCCTGGTGCTGCTCATCTGAGCGGCTCTGCAGGATGGAGCAGGACACAATGACTTGATTTCATTTTTGGGGTGAGGGTTGTCATTTGGTTCAGGGGGTGCCTCAAGTTTCAGTAGAGAAAGTCATGTCCTGGCTGCCCCTGCTGCATGGATTCAGGAGGAGCAAGGGCAGGAAATTCCCAGGGTGCAAACAGTGACCCGAAACATCCCATTAGACCAGTCTGAAGCAAAAGAAAAATAATAATAATAACCTAACACGGCAATAACCCTAAGAGCATCAGGTAGCAGGAACAGTTACCACGAGGGAATCCTGAGCTGTTGCCCAAGTGCACGTTAACGCACACTTTCAGGGTTAGTTGGTTATCCCGTAAATACATTTTGTATTTTATGTAAATGGAAAATTAACTTGTGTTGCTGATCAAAGGTTTAGATTGTTGGAAAACATACCACAAGATAAGCTGAAGATTTATGAATTTCCTTCATCGCATATTTTCGGAGAATGCTTTATTGTTTGTGGAAGGGCCCCAAGAAAAATATTTGATTAAAAATGCTGCGCTGAGTTTATTTAGCTTAAATATCAATGCAGTGCTTTAATGAGACTTTTGTAGACATTGTTAAGGGAGGCTATTAAAAAGTCCTCTGATGAAGAATCCTATCAGGCTAGCAAAGGGGGGAAAGCAAAACAAAACATAAGCATCCCTATTGCTGTTTGTGTTCTGTTGTGCATTTGATTTCAACATAAAAAAAGTGAAAATTGGAGCAGTGGAGGCTATGAAAAAGCCTTCTCGTTGTTAAGCTCTCTAAA
Source organism: Crypturellus undulatus (assembly GCA_013389825.1). NCBI lineage: Eukaryota > Metazoa > Chordata > Aves > Tinamiformes > Tinamidae > Crypturellus > Crypturellus undulatus. The sequence continues at coordinate 30 of VWPW01000900.1, read as the reverse complement.
GCTGCTTGCATTAAAGTGATTAAAAAAAAA
>VWPW01000889.1:0-11590 GCA_013389825.1 Crypturellus undulatus | reverse complement strand
TTTTTTTTCTGAAATTCAGGAGCTTTCCTTTCTGAAAATATTGATACATATTGCAGTTTAGTTATGGCTATTTAAATATGTATAGTAATAGAATCCCAGAAATTTTGCCTTTCCCCGTTCTGGGAAATCACTCTACCTAGCAAAATTGCAAGGGACTTGCCTCTTTGTTGACATTCTAGATGTCAAAAGTGGAAGAGCCTTTGCTGAGCTCCTCATCTGAATAGATTTAGCATGAGTTAACAGGAGCAAAGAAGGATTTCTAGACTCTTCCTCTTTCTGAGTTATGGATAATATTCATTTCTTGATATTATTGAATATTCAGCTTTGCAAGCAGCTCGAGAAATGCAAATGCCTTGATAATTTGAAATGGAAAGCAATGAAAGTGGAAAAAAAGAAACCTGCCGTTCCATTATAAATACAGGATCACAACGGCATGCAAAAGACAATTCTCTTATGTACAGCCAAAGAAACAGAACACTTATTTTCAGATATCTCTTTTCAGCTAAGATTGCACCTTGAATTCATTGGTTTGTTCCCATTCTAAAAGAAGAACCAAGTTTTGCAATCAAAGAAAAAAAAATCCTATGCTTTTTAACTTCCATGCAGTTAACACAGGCTTTGAAATCCCCTCCAGTGGGCTTGAAGTACTTGCATTTGAGGCAAGATTATATTTTTGGTAGCGACTCTAGTTTCAGAAATCTAAAAGAACATAATTCCTTAGTACATGGAGCATAGAGGGATTTATTGCACCGACCTCATCTAACAGGAACTTTACCAAGTGTTTTGTCTTTTCAAAATATTTTCAGCTCTTTCATGTAGTGGTTCAAAACCAGCATCTGTTGCCTCTTTTCCAGTTGTTTTCCTGTAAGCCTAGATTAACTTTCCAAGATCATAAACTCATTTTGCGGTAAGACAAAATGCCAGCAAGTCAACTGTGTGCCATGCATTGGGCTTCATTGAAAGTCACGTATAGATCAGTGGTGTCCACTAATGCGATTTGTTCTTTATTCGCTAGGGCAACACTTGCCTGGCACGTAGGAAAATGGTATTTATGAAATCTAGAGTCTTCTTCATGTCTATGAAGAGAGAAACCTGGGACCAGCTTTTTGCACATCTGTAGTGGGGTGTCTCACTAGGCTGATTATGGCTTAACTCCCATAGGAACTTCGCAGGAGTGGGAAGTACTCAGTAGCTCTTGCAGTACCACTTATCTTTATTCATTATACATATGCAAAAAAAAAATTCATTGCTCTGGCAGCTGGTCCTTTAAAAGCCCACCAATTTAAATATTTCCACTTAATTTCCGTATTGGCAATTTATGCATAAATAATGGAAATGTGCATTGCAATTTTGAGTGGGGGATAAATGCTTACACAAAGACATGCAAGGAGCTGAATCAGATTTCCACAGGTTGCCTCATCAGAATTTGTGATTTCACCATCCAGACCTTCTTGCCGAGTCCTTATGGTTTGTGCTTATAGAAGTGGAGAAGAAAAAAAGAACCGAACAGGTGATTTTTTTCTCTAGATTCACAAGGCTTAGCTAGATACTGAATGTGACCAGTATGTGACCGGTGTTGATATTTTTTAATTGTCCTTTTTTCCCCCTCACAAATTAAAGTTCTTATTCATGCTCTAGTTTGTGTTTTGACAGTTAAGAGAGACAGATGTCTCTAACATGATTCCTAAAGACCAGCACTTTGGTGTATGTAGTGAATACACAATGATAGTGATTAACAAGGTTTAAATGCTTAATAAAATCTAAATTCAGCAGAAAATGTACTGTTAATGAATGACTTGGCAAAGTTCAGATATAAAGTTTAAAACTTGAGTGTTTAACCAAGATAAACTGGATATAGGCAGTGGCTTCTATGGGAACAGATCACATCAGTGTGACAACTAAAATTATTTTTGTTGAGAATCTGAAAAGCCGTGTGCTGCTGTTAGCACCTTTACACCAGATGCTTTATTATGACTAAGAATCTAGCAAAAAATCTCAAATTTGGTTGAATTTTCTCTCTTTGTCAAGGAGTCCTCTTCCCCCTGCATTCATCAATAACTGGAAAGTGTTGAAGATGATGGAATTGAGGCAAATGGAGACCCACTACTCTTTTCCCAATGTTATCCTCAACGGTGCAGTTCTCTTTCCAGGAAGAAGTAGTAATGTCCCCATGGCATCCTGCATGCAGCCAACCACAATGTGAAAATCCAGACTAAATTTCTTCAGAAAATCTGCCTAGAGCATATTGTTCATCACACACCTCTTTGGCACACTGAGCGGAGTCTACATTTGAAAAATACAATTTTGAAAATAGCAAGAGAGTTTTTATAGAGGTTGCCCATAAAAAGGAAAGAAAGTAAAAGAAATTGAGTACATTATTTATTGCAAATGTGTTTGCTCAACTCTAGCAATAACCCAGGGTAAGTCATTAGATAAATTAACTGTCTTTACATCTACCACTGTTAAATTAAATACAAATTAGATATTATTTCTATTTTAGAAGACACCTAAAAATAAGTGGAAAAAAGTGGAAAAATAAGCACTGCAAAAGTTTCTTTCCCTCTTACTGAGATTTCTCTAAGAACAAGTCATTGCTGTTCTTCAGTTCAAGAAATAGTCTGTGCTGAAATACTCTTTTAATGTCTTTTTTTTCACTTCAGAAGCATTCATAAACTTAATAAAAGATAAGCAGATATTTAGATATTTTAGTAAATAGATAATTGGGCACTTCTTATGCCATCCCCTCCCCTTGTGCTTCCTTTTAGTTTTCAGTTTAGTGGATCTAATGCTAGAAAAGAAAGAATTGAGATTTTCAACAGAATGAAAAGAGAAGGGTAAAGGAGAAGGAAAGGAATAGGTAAAAAATAGAAATTCTTTTTTTTGTCACTTTTTTCTTTTTTTTTCCCTTTTTTTTAAACTCTGCACATTTTACCGCAAAAGCTGCCGTCTGAAAAATTGCCCTCCAGGCAAAGCTGCATGTAGCAATTCTCAAGAGTTTCAAGGCAGAATTTCAGTCCCACGCTGCTTTACAAGCCTTTAAATTAAAACTTCCCAGAGAATAGCTGAAGTGCAGGCAGTGGAGTGCAGAAATGTGTCTTTTGGGGCAGAGAGAAGGAAAAGAGGCTGGGCTGATGAGGCAGAGAAAGGTGACGACTGGACGTAAATTTGCTCTTACACTGCAACCTACCAACACCAGAGTGCACCATAAACATTTTTATTTCTATTTTTACAGTCATTTTTCTTTTTGATAATGTAAAGCATGTGTCCAGGTATAAAAGAAAATACATATTTTAATGTGTGCGTTTGTTTGAAAAAAAAGAAATTAATGAAAGTAGTAACTACTCCCTCTTTTTTGATCCCTAATGTTCAACAGCAAACTTCTCTCCTGGGGGTCCTTCAAATTAAAAATAAAAATCTTCAGGGTGGATTTGTCAGTTTTCCACTTGATTTTTGTAATTTTCTTCAAAAACTGCATGTATTTCCATTCTAAAAATATTTTGAAGTTCTTATGCTTTGAAGCGCATTTGTTTGAAACTTGACCTACATTTTTTTATCTCCTTTTGCAAAATCCATGTAATGCTTTCTGTTCTTTTCCTGTAAAAGTTCAGTATTTTTATCCCATCCATGCAAAAATAAGGTTAAATGAATGGTGCTCTTTGCCTGATTTATAATAAACTGAAGCACAGTCGATAGAAGAAAAATACTTAAAAATAAAAACAGTTTTCAATTTCCAAAGAGATTAAATAGTTACATATGAGTTATATATGTGTTAGAAGAGGATGAAGAAATTCTGTGGGACGAAACTCTTTGAATTAATATTCTTTTCACTTAAGAGCAAGTAGTTAAAATATAATGGTTAAAAAAATGACTGTTTAGATATCCAGGTTTTCTCCTCATTTTTTGAAAATGATCAAGTTTATAGAGCAGAAAATTGAGTGTTCGACAATTTCTTTGTTTAATGTTTTCATTTTCATTGGGTTCAGGAAAGAACATTGTCTTTATGAGTGAAATGTATTTACCTGCGTTTTCAGAGCCTATGAAATATTTTCTCTGGAAGAATGTGGCAATCCCAATCTCTGGGAGGATACAAGAATTGAACCCCTTAATGCATACTACACTTTTATCAAAAGGAAAGGCGTGCTTGAAATGGTGTTCTTTTAATTTAATTTATTTTATTTTTTACTTTTTGGAAGTGCTTTACTCCTATCTGTAATATTACTTGGACACGGTAAATGCATTTCATAGGGTCCTCTGCTGAAGTCTCACATCAGAGAGTATATTTGTAAAAAGGATATGTAAAAGTATATCTAAAAATAGGTGGAATATCATCAGATTTACTCCCATTAATAATCATCCACCTAAAATGTATGTGCCCTCTCCTCCTGATGTCACTTATCTTGTTTTCCTTCATTTTGGTCTCCAGTTCCAGAAGAATGTCCCTCTGATTTGCAGTTTCTCCTGTCCTTAGCTGGATGTCTCCTACATGCATTATAAATCAATAAAACTTTATCTATATGACAACCTGATATGAACTTAGGATCTGCTTAGATCCATCTTCTAAAAATAGTGTCAATTAACACTAGTTGCCATTGCCTCAGAGGTGGAAATACACGGAAGACATGGTTGAAAAAGTGACTTGAATGAAAGATCTTGTGGAAATAAATGAAAAACAAGAAGTCTTTTCACAAGGCAAATATTCCCATAGCAAGAATAGCAAATGCTAACAGTTAAGGTAGTAGCACATAACTTGATTCCACCTATCTTCATCCTCAGAAGTTGTAAGGCCATCTACCATTCCTGAACTGTGCACATCTGAAACCAAAATTAAGTTTCCTTATTAGGAACCATGTTCCCATAGCAGATTTATGCACCAAAATATCTTGACCTTTTCCTGTAAGGATCTGTTTTGACTCCAACTTAGAAAAAAGTGATGGAAAGTAATAATTCTGAAAGGTCAGAGAAAAGTAGCTTAAATGATCACCAGCCAATTCTTGATCAGGCGTGCAGAAATGAAGGTTGGGTTGGTGCAAGAACAGGTGTCTATTCCTGTGCTAATATTCCCCAATGATTTCTGTGATTGGCTTTTCTTTTATTGACAAATTCATTTCTATACCGCTGCCATCAAGAGTAGTTTCTTAGTGAAGCTCAAAGATATGTTTGAAAAGGGCACAAGTTCTTTTTTAAAAGCACTTTATAAAAATCTGTCCTCGATACTCTGTGGTTCTCTCCCATTTCTGCAAGAAAATGATGCTTTATGGTGTTCATTGTAAAACATGTTAAAGTACATTTTTGCTTGAAAAAATAAAATAAACAGGATTATGTTTATTTTCATCAATTTCATCAATTATGTCTTATTTTCATCATTGTGAAAAGCTGAAACTATAAAAGACTTTTTTTTCCAGTGCAAGCAGCTCTGGGGACTCTGGAGTAGGGTTATTTTTCATCCACTCTTCCAAGAAACGAGATCAGGGCAAATCATCAGACAATCTACATGGTGTTGTAGGAAAAACAGCTTACCTGTCATTCCTGTTTTATAATACCAGGCTTAGAGTCATTTTAACATCCTCACCCTATGCAGATGAGACACTTCTTGGCTTCTTAACCCCTTCCAAAGTCCAGGCTTGCTCCTCTGCATCCACTATGAATGCAGCAAAGGGGTCTTTGAATCTGTGCTTTGTAGCCTGCAGCTCGGAGCTGTTTTGATGCAATTTCGGGTGAGTTCATTGCCTCCATCTAGCACTAGTTTCTGCCACCAGGCCTTCGTATTCCGCTTATAATTAAAAAAAAGTAGGGGAATTTCTTTGGACATTTTTATTTGGAGGATAAATGATGCACTGGAGTGCTACAAAGAAGATAACAAAATCTTCTCTAGAAAAAAAAATATTGTTGGCAATGCACTTTTTGTTGCTAAGGTTGAGCCAATCCTTTTTCATGACCTGAGCGTATCTAGTGCAGCTGTAAGGTCTACAAGCAGTCACTGCCTCTGGGTTATCCTGAACCCAAATTGCATGAACGGGAGCATTACAAATGTAGGTTATTCTGCTTCCGCGTTGGACAGGTCTTGCCTGATGCACTTAGCGCAAATGAAGAAGTCATCTCTGCTCTCCCTTTAATCATGTCCAAGCTTGCAAGACGCTGGCCCAGGTCCAGGGAAGAGGCAGCTCCCTTAAGCGGAGGGTACTGCACTTGCTACATGATTAAATGCATTCTTGATCCACGGCTAGCAGTTATTCAATACGTGTTTGTCAATTGTCAGGGCTATTGAGGAAGACGCTCTCCCTCCTGCCCGCGCTGGGAAGCTTCTTCCAGACCCTGCCAAGGAGCCGGTGCTGCAGAGCATCATCAAATCCAATTAGGCCACTCATCCTCTTAGAGGGCGGGGGAAAATGGATAAGAGGACACCCTGATTTCATCTGTTTCTTTCTCATTGCAGAAGTGGGTGGGAATTAATTTAGCATCCCCTGCTTCTTGCTCTCCTGTGCAGTTTAATACTGAATGCTAAGAAATCTCAGTCACTGGAGATGGTAGCTTCAGTTTATAGAATACTTTAACACCCAAAATTCGTCTGGAAAAGCTTTGCATGAAACTATGCTACCTGAGCAACTTGTTTAAAAAAATCAAGTGTAAAAGTGCCATTCCCTGGCTATTTCCTGGCCTAAATCAGCAAATCTGCTTGAAATGTATTATTGGTGTTTTGCTTTGTTTTTAATTCTCTGCAGTTTCCCCTGTCTTCTATGTAATACTGAGATCCTGTTGCAATTCTTACAGCTGGTGTGATAGAGATATAAGAGCACTTATGGCAAGGTGAGACATATAATGTTACATTGCATTTGAATGTAACAGTTAACTGTGTTAAAACTATATTAAAATGGTTAGTTTTACTGTCCTGTAGTCATTACACATGGGGACGACACTTTTTAATGTCAGCTCTATATCATGAAGCTGAACTTTTAGTTGGGGCTTCTCTTGGAACTAGTTTAAAACCAATTAATAATAAGAAGAGGGAAAATTGCACTGTAACAAAAAATAAATAAATAAAAAGAAAGAAAAAACACCTTTTCAGAAGTCTCTTGATCACAAGTATATCATAGAATCATAGAATGCCTACGGTTGGAAGGGACCTCTAGAGGTCATCTAGTCCAACCCCCCTGCACACGCAGGGCCACCTAGAGCACGTGGCACAGGACTGCATCCAAGCGGGTCTTGAAGATCTCCAGAGAAGGAGACTCCACAACCTCTCTGGACAGCCTGTTCCAGTGCTCTGGCACCCTCACTGTCAAGTTCTTCCTTAAGTTCCCGTGGAACTTTTTATGCTTCAGTTTGTGGCCATTTCCTCTGTCTGTGGTTCTGGTTCTGTCAGTGACCACCAGTGAAAAGAGGCCAGCCCCATCCTCCATTGCCTCCCTTGAGGCACTTATAGACACAGATCAGGTCCCCTCTCAGCCTTCTCTTCTCCAGGCTGAACAAGCCCAGCTCCCTCAGCCTCTCCTCATAGGGCAGATGTTCCAGGCCCCTGATCATCCTAGTCGCCCTGCGCTGGACTCTTTCCAGCAGCTCCACATCCCTCTTGTACTGTGGGGCCCAGAACTGGACACAGTACTCCAGATGTGGCCTCACCAGGGCTGAGTAGAGGGGTAAGATCACCTCCCTCGACCTGCTGGAGATGCTCCTCTTAATGCACCCCAGGATGCCATTGGCCTTCTTGGCCACGAGGGCACACTGCTGCCTCATGGTCAACCTGTCGTCCACCATGACGCCCAGGTCCTTCTCTGCAGAGCTGCTCTCCAGCAGGTCGGTCCCCAGCCTGTACTGGTGTCTGGGGTTATTTCTCCCCAGGTGCAGGACCGTGCACTTGGCCTTGTTGAATTTCATGAGGTTTTTGACCGCCCAGTTGTCTAGTCTGTCCAGGTCCCTCTGGATGGCAGCACAGCCCTCTGGAGTATCCACTACTCCTCCCAGCTTCGTATCATCTGCAAACTTGCTGAGGGAGCACTCTGTGCCTTCCTCCAGGTCGTTGATGAATAAATTGAACAGGACTGGACCAAGGACTGACCCCTGGGGGACTCCGCTCACCACGGGCCTCCAACTAGACTCTGCACCGCTGATCACCACCCTCTGAGTTCTGCCATCTAGCCAATATTTGGATAAAGGAATGATTATTGGCATGCAAGGCCTAGTAAATCCGTATTTCTTGTACGTCCTTGTTGATAAATATCAGAAAGTGGTAGAATATGAAAGACGTTTTTAAAAGTGTTTTTCATGTATTTAGCAATTAGGTTTTAGCTGATTAAATGTTTCTTAGATATCATAACTTTTGTACTTTTATACCACTGTTTAAAAGATGTTGGATTTTATTTCTGGCCACTCTAATTCTTCAAACAGTTCTCCTTGCCCTTCAGAAAGTTTAATATTTAACAGGTTTCCCTTAAAAAACAAAGTACAACAAAAAAAATGCAGAGTTAAGCTTTTCTTTTTGAAGCCAGTCAAAAGCAGAGAGTGACTGTAAACTGACACAGTAAGCAAGTAAGCAAAAAAAGCATTTTTAGATCTCACAGGTTCCCCAATTTTATCTGTTCAGACCTCCAAACAACTTAATAAAGAAGAAAATGTGATTACAATGTAAACATTTATTTTTATTGGTTCATTTTTCTTTTTCCATACTTGACATTTCCCGCACAGCCAACATTTGAATTCTGGAATCCGCTCTATATGTCTTTCATGTCTAAAATACATGATGATGTGGTGTGAGGTGTGAATGAGTATGTAATACTATGGTCTATTTAAATAAAATATTTTCTCCAAAAAACAGTCAAACTCTTTATAGCCATTATATGCAATGGTGAGAAGCTGGTGAGAACTACCATGTAATTCTCTCCTGAAACATGAAGTTGGTTACGAAATTTCCTCATTTTTTTAGCATTTACACCTAGTCTTGACTTTACAGATTCACTTTGGCCCTGCATCATCACTGCAGACGTGTTCGGTGGTCCCTGGACTGTCTCGTGTCCCTCATCTTAATCCCCAACTGCAAAGTCACCTCCTCTGTTAACGCCATAATTTCTTATTTGCTTATAAACTCTTCCCTCTCGGTAAAATGAATGTTGTTACTTATTTTTCCTCTCTCCCAAGTTCTTTCCACTGGTTTTGTTATTCCACTGTCCTGCCGTGCTTTTGCTGTCACGGATATTTATTTTAGCCAGTATTTATTTATCGTTAGCCAGTAGTGGCAGTTATCTTCTCTCTGTCTTATATCGTATCCTTTCTTGTTGCACATTATATTAGCATCAAAGCTTCTTTTTGGGAGAACCCAGGAAACTATAAATTGAGAGAGAATCAGGAAAAGTTTAAATAATATGACTGGATCGAATCGCTAGGAGAAAATGAACAGAAGACATAGTCTGAAGGGCAGCAGACTGCATTAGAATACTCAAGAATTAAAAATGAGGTTATGAAAAAGTACTCTGAGACCTATGGGAGCTTGTAAAATTCCTGAAATAACTGCGAAACTAAGATCCAGACTTTTTGTGAACATTTTAGTTTTGATTTCTGATCCTATGCACTGTTTTTGTGCTGCTGGTTTTAAATTCTGATACCTCCATAATCATTTCCTAACTATTACAGCAAGGTTTTGTTTTGTTTGGGATTTTTTGTTTGTTTGTGTGCTTGATCTAGAGACTTTTAATTGGTTTACAGCTTCTTTTGTATGGTTTCTGATATATAAATCCCAGTTGTGGATGCTTATGCTTATGATCCATCATGAAAACTCATGTATAAGCACTACATGGGTTAACTATTCTGATATTGTTTTCCATTACTGAACACAATCTAATGCAAATTATCATTAACCTGGAATTAACGACATGAATTTATTGCAATTTATTTGGGAGCTGGATTCAGGCTGAGACACTCAGTACTCAGTGAGGTTGTTAAGAGCAAAAAGGCAGGATGTAAGAAAAAATAGTGATTTTTTCACATATCTTTTTGTTACAGGAAAGTGGCAGGAGGAAGAACCTGTGCAGTAGGGACCAATATCTCCTTAGCCATTTGCACCTTTGCACTTCTGCTGAAAAAATATAGTGTAAACACATGAAATCCACAGCCTTGCAAGTATTTGTTATATATCTGTGTACATATGTGTCATAGAAGAGAGAGAGAACAAAAAAGTGCTGGTCTGGTAAACATTTCCACATATTTCATGCATTGTGCTCCTGATTTTATTGTTTTTATGCACAGATACGAAGTGCAGACGATGAACCTGTTTCCCTGCAGTATCCACTAAGACAAATAAACATTTCTTAAAACACCAGAAGATTCTTACAAGTTTCTTTCTATTTTTTGTTTGTTGTGGAACAGGCATATAGGAAGCTTAGAAATAAGTGTGTGTGTTGCAGCCTTATTGGTTCATAGCAAAAAGCCTTATGAAGACTATGAAGCCTTATTGCTTTATAGATTCATATCCAGTGAGCTTAATATCCAGTGATATATCCTACATATGCATGAGCTGAAGGAAAAATGATTAATTCAAATATGCCCTGATTCTGAGAAACTAGAAAAGATTTGTTGTCCATTTTTTAGGGCTTTGAGTTATGTGTGGTTATTTGAGCAAAGCTTTGATTTTCTTATATTTATACTTTTTGAAATGGTTGCTGATAGTGGTTGCTTTGTACTTCACAAAGAATAACACAGCCTCAGCTATGAGAAACTTATAATAAAAAAATCAGGAAAAACAGGACATACTGAGAAGGATAAGAAACGGATGAGCTGGACTTCTATAAAATCTGTTGCTTTTATTTTCAAGTCACTACTCAGAGTAATGTAGAAGAGCCTGTAGAAAGGACACCAGGAAAGAAAGAATTGGCAATGAGGGTCCAAGAGGACCTCCTGTAGAGGAGAAGATATTTTGGAGAATGTTACAGAAGAAACGGAGGAATAAAATAAACCAACAGATAATAGTGAAAAGCTGAGACTGCAGGACACAGCTGACATATAGGTTGAATTTTTAGTCAGGAGTCTTAGTGAGCTCCTTGTAAGAGGTGGCCTTATTCTGATCTATTTATTTAGGGCCAAAAACGGTCTAGGGAGAGGGCTAAAAGCACTAATTTGCACTACGAGTTTGTGCAAAAAAGTTGAACTAGTGAAATCAAACAGGAGTAAAGAAGGAAAAAATGCAGAATACTGTTTTCATAGCCCTGAAGGGACCTGAGTGACAAAACCAAAGAGGAAAAAGGAAGGAAGAAGAACAATTTTAATTACATGCTTATTAATATATATATATTATTTACAGGGGCCACAGGCCTCTGATTTGGCTGGGAAAAAAATCTCTCTGAGAGACTTCTGTGGATAAACTCAGTGAGGGAGGCCAATTCCCCACTTCTTTATAAATATTCAGCATGAAAACCAGTATTTACAAGAGAGATTAGAGTCCAACTTAATTTCTATTGAAACAAAACAAAACAAACAGAACATTTAATCAAAATATCTAACAGTTTAGTAGAACTGTGTGTCACAATCTGATTAATGCTGATTTGAAAATAATGCATGGTACTTCTCTGCTATTTTTCTTTTTATTTCCTTCCTTCCTTCCTTCCTT
>VWPW01000887.1:0-16941 GCA_013389825.1 Crypturellus undulatus | reverse complement strand
ATGAAGGAAACCATCCACTCTGGAATGAGATTTGTAGAAAGTAGCCATAGGTATTCTACAAAAGACCTTATGGAGAATCAAAGCCACTGCAGCTAAACAGAGGAGCATGCACATCAAATCAGATGGATACACTTGGTCTTCTCTACAAGAGAAAACAAAGTCTTTAATAGCAACACAGCCTTGCAGAAGTTTATGAGGTTTCCAGCCCAGACACGTTACTGAAGATCAGGCAATGATTCCCCAGTCTTTAACAAAAAACTGCACCAAAACTTCCAGTTTGTCCAAGAACACATCAGACAGACAGAACAATGGTCATTAGAGGCAAAGATGCCTAGAACATGAAATATTTCAGACTGAACTATTTGCTTTTTAAACAGTAACCGTGCTGATAGTTCAGGCACCCACTCGTTATATATATGCCAAATCCAATCAGATTCTATAAAATCCATTTAAGCTTGTTATAAGACTTTTTGTAAGAACCAGCAAAAGATGGAAAGTCTGAATTAATCCAGGAAAATAGCCTGATAATGCAATTCAAGCACTATGTTAAGATCATGTTTGCTAAGAAATGGAGAGTGGGTTCAAAAATCAGTAAATGCAAATGGAGATACTGAAAATGATATTAAACTGATGAATGAAATGATGCTCTATTCAAAACATCACATATCTTTAAAAATTTTTGAAGTCTTTGGGATTGAAGAACTGAAAATATGCCAGGAGAAAATAGAGCTTGAAAAGGGGAAGGATTCCTAGCTGTTGTTCTCTTGATTTTTATTAAAGTATCAACATAACTGTCCTTAAAAGTGCTCTTGAGTGATGGGAAGAGGGACATCTGCCATTACAACTTCTACCAGTAACAGAATTGTAACTCTATCTGGGACATGAATTTTGTTTTCCTGCTGCTATTCCTCCTCTGCCTACTTCTCGCCTGTCTCTTTCCCTTCCTTTCCTTTCTTATCCCCCATTTCAGCAATTTGCCTCAGAAAATCTCATTTAGCTAGCCCAGCTATGTAATCTTGCATAGAGCTGGGGTGAGCCAGTACCCACAGAGGCAATTAGAAAGAGGCTGATGTTAATAAAACTTTGCTAAGTTTTGTCCTAGACTTTAGACATCTACACCCGCCTAGCAATGAAGTACAGGACCAGAGTTGATCCACATGAGTGTCGAGTGTGCTAAAACCAGAAAGAAGAAAAAAAAAGGATAACAAAAAACCCCAAAACAAAAATTTTGCACATGCCAAGAGAGGAGCAAATATGCGTGTTTACTATCTGGCTCATGCATGGTTTCTACAATAAGGTCTCAGATCTGCTACACCTTTCCTACGAATAGTAAGGAAATCAGAAACTTTTTGTAATCAGAAACTTCTATCCCCTGAGGCTATTGTGGTTTTATGTTACTATTTAGTTCTTATTCTGTATTCTTTCATGGTGATTTTCCTCCCCTGTAACTAAGGGAACTGCTCACAGTGGTGGAGTGTAGAATCCTTATCTGCTTTTTATTATGAAATTATATTTCAAAGCATTCATCATTTTTAACTATTGGAATAACGGAAATTTTCATTTTTACTACTCTGCTATCTTCTTTTGCCAATATCATTACAAAAATATAATCAAAAAGTTTCCTTTCTACATATTCCAAGAACATCTGGAATTAGGCCTCAGACTCAAAAATACAGCACATTAAAAGCTCTAGCTTCTCATGTTCTGCAACATAAGCAACTTTGTATGTATAACATACATATATTTTATATATATATACACATTTTGTTATGTATATTGACTCAACCTTTAAACTGTAGAGTTTCTGAAGACAAAGACCGAAAATTAATATACAAATCATATTTGTATATATGTTGCTTTATTATGTATACATTTTATGGAAATAAGGCATGAATGTTGTAGTCCAGTTATCTCTTGAGTTTCCCTACAAAATGCCACATCTTTTGTCATGACTCAGTAGTTGAGAGGTTGTTATTGACAGTTTTATGTTTATTTCTAGAGGCTATAAAGGATACACATCCTAACTGAAATGTCACTGAAGTCAAGGAGATTCTTCCTTTTCTACAATATTTTTGGAATAGCATCATTCTNTAATGTCCATATTTCTTCTTAACACAATAGGCTGCCATCAACTCTAGTGCAAATGAGTACTATTTTCATTATTTTATTTTGGCAACTGTGATTTAAAGCATTCCTTAATATCACACATCTACCTGTTGAAACAGATTTTAGATAGCTATCAGCTTAGATACCTTTAAATAGTTATGCATCTTTAAGAAATAAAACTAAATGATATTCAGTTAACAGATTTATTGAACTGGTTGAGAATTCACACAAATTATGACTTGTTCCATAAGCTCTAAACTAACAGAAATTTTTGGTTTTGAATAGAAATCATTCCAAACATGTTTTACACATGAAAAAGTTAGAGCATCTGTAAAGAAATAATCCTCCAGATCTTATATAAAGAGGAACTGGTCTAGCATGGGAGATGGAAGAGTTGAAGATGTAAGAGTCTGCATAGAACATGAGCGAATCAAGTAACCACATTCTGTAACCTAAAAAGATAGTTATCTGATTAATGATTTAAAAAAAAATAGTGAAAATGACAGGAATTTCTGTAAGATGTCCCAAAGTATCTAAGAACAAATTCATTCTTCTATTCTCTTTTTTCATCATTTGTCTGACAACTGTCAGAATCACTACCAGGGCAGAGACAAAAAGACCAACAAGAAGGATACATATATTCATTTGGGAAAATGGCAGCATCATTTTAAGTTCAGTCACGAGTTCTTATGTAGTTGCCTTGCTGGTGCAATGACAGTGAGGGCAGCAGGAGCAATCTGCAGTTCTTAATTGGCTTTGTATACAGTTATACCATACCATTATTTCAGGGCTTCTCCTGGCTGCTTGCAGTGGTCGGAGAAGATTTTTTTTCCCCTTCAACTTCAAATCTGACATCTACATTCTTTTCTTTTTGTTCTTCTGAATATCTGAGATTATTCACACCAGCAAGGTAATATAGATGCAGGTGTTTGATATGCTAGTGATATCAGTCTCTTAATTACTAAATCTAAATTTGCTATAGGGTGTATACTTTGTTGTGTCTTATAGCTGGAGGTACATGAAGTGCAAGTCGCTGTGGACTAATCACCTCCAATGTAGTATCCCTGGAGATGAAGAAGGGACGCTGTGACCCAGCTGGTCTCTTCTGTCCATGCTGAGATACTGCGCTCCTACGTCTGAGGATTCCAGTGAGTTGCGTTGCATGTCAACTTCATCACGACCAGACAATGTCTTCTAGATAAAGAAAATCTCTGAAATTCTACCAATATAGATAGGGCAGTGCTGAAATGAAACCCTGAAGGATATATTCCTTAGGATATATTGCTTCCCACGTAGCGAGCCTGCCGAGGAAGAGCATATGATGTCAGGGCAGTTCATCATCTGAAGTACAAAATGTTCATCCCAGCAGTGTTTCAAAACATCTAATTAAATACTGCTTTACAATAAGCTAAACTTGTGACTCCATTTAGTCATTTTATATCATCTTGCCCTAAAAAACACACAGTGCAAATTGACAGCATTGACAGCACTGCTCAGTTTGGAAGTAACAATGATAATGACAGCAATTATATTTGACAAGCCAGGTATCTCCGTCAGGAGCTCTCTGTGTTCCCTCTTGAAATAGCAGTGAAGATCCTGTCTACCAAACCAGAATGCTGTTGGAAACCTCTTCCTCTTCTATCCCTGAGATCCCTGAAAGGCCCACGGGGTCCTCAGGCAGGATGAGCCAGCTGAACTGCCCGGGGGGGGCAGATGCAGCATCAGTCATGCTGGGCTCAGGCAGGTGTCAGCACCACAAGGGAAAGCCAGGCAAGTCAGGCACAAATGAGGGATGTCGCTCCTGAGACGTCCACCCCCAGGACATCCCTTGGGTGCAGGTTGTGCACAAGGGATGGTGGCCCTACCACTGTGTCACACCACAGCAAGGGCCCTCCCCACAGTCATGTGGCCCAGCTATCGGCACACCACATCTGTGCATCACCTCCCACTTAGCAGAATAATTTTTAATACCTTCAACAGCCACACTGGTGCTCGCCTTCTTAACTGGGAATGGGACCGTCACACACACACAGCAGAATCAGTCTCTTCTCCTCCCAGTCATGGGATGTAAATGCTATTTATTCACATCCGCAACCTCAGAAAGCATCTTGGGACCTCACGGTCTCTTCCCTTTGGTGGCCTCGGGGATGCACTTAGAAAAAAACAACATTAAAAGCCCCCATGGCACACAGAATACAACAGTGTGTCAGGTGCTGACACGAGGAGCCATTTGACTGACTCTCGTTTTTACAATTGTCTTCGCATGTAGGTGGATGAGCAGAAAGCCATGCAGCACTGTAAAATCATTGCTCTTCTTCCCCACTGCTATTAATGTTACCTTCTGTCAGCCCTGGCCCACAGTACTTAGGTGAGAGTCTCATTAATTTCATCTTCCAAATAGAAAGCAGCAGATAATCACAATGTGAAGCTCATTAGCAAAGTTAAAATAGGAAATAATTGGAGCACTGTTTAATGCTCCTCTCTACAACAGAATTTTTAGTCAATTCAAAATTAAGAGCAAATGAAGAAAATATTTCCAGAAGCGGAACAGAGGTTAGCTGCACGCAATGTGTGCTTTTCAAAAGCAGCACTTCAGAACTCAGTGCATGAAGCTGACCCAGGCTTATCTCCTCATGCCCCTTCACAAAAAATTGTCGTGGGACTGTATAAAACTATTTAGAAATGCCTACGGGTGGTGGGATTTTCCACTTGCTGTGGCATCTAATTGGAGCTGGCATTCTCGAGGTCAAATTCTTACAGGTAGCTCCAATAAAAGAGTTAACCCCTGTAGATTAGGCACTGAATACCTGACTTCCAAGCATCTGGCTCCTTCTGTGAAATTCAAAACTCAGCATTAGGTGTTAAGCCTCCCCTCCGAGGGCATGCAAAGTTAGCTCCCTCCGAAGGGCCGTCCAAGAAGCCACATGTAGAGTGGGAGCCACTTGGAGCTGGAAACGCTAATTGCAGGAGCGTGTCTGAATTCTTGTCCGCTCTCCAGAACGGAGGCATCCGTGTCAAGCTCCAAATAGCTCCTGACTCTTCTCCTGCGGGCAGGCAGCCCTCCCAGGGGCTCTGTTTTCTTTCTAAAACCCAGCTAGGATGCTTAAGTGGTGTCGGCATTCACGTATGCGTTATACCCGCCTGCCGGCAGCGCTGCCCGGAGAGAGATACACAGCACGAGGACCTCCTCAGCCTCACCACGGAAGGTCTCTCACCTCCCAGAAGAGCTGCCTACCTGCAAACCTCTTGGATGATGCAAAATTCGTCCCCATAGCCTCCTGCAAATTAGGCAGATAGGAGGGTCGAGCACTTGGGAGTACAACGAGCATGTGAGGAGTTTTAGGTCACAAGACCTGACTTCCTAAGGCCACCCATCCCCTGCTGTCATCATAGACCCCTACAAGCATTCACTTGCCTCTTGTCTTGCAAACATCAAGAATACCATTCTTAAAAGATCTTTCCCACCTGCAAGTCAAGTTTCACTCACTAGAACCCAAATGCACTATCTCTGGATTTTGTCCTTTTGTATAGGATAATAAAAGGATAGTATTTTATTGGTGACTTGGGACAAACTCAGCACACACAAATTCAACTTGCCAATTCTCTTGCCAATTTTACTGTTTTTACAGTGACATTAAACACAGCTGTGCAGATTGCCATTGTTGTTTTTACACAGGAATATATTTTATGATGTAAAACAGGGCTAAATTTACCTGTCATAACCCCTGAGTTACAAAGAAACACACATTTAACATCAGTATTAGATGTGGAGTACATATCACTTCCTATGAAAAATATTTCTTTTATCAATTAATTTAATTTTGGCCAATACTGTCCCAGAGCCTGGAATGAATAATAAGAGCAGATGGTGATCTTTTTGAAAGATTTGGATTTCGCTGCTATCAGAATTGCAGTTCATACAGAGTAATGCTAAAATACTGCTCTGAAATGTAACGCTAACATGTATCTCTGGTGACATCATGTTTCTGGTTTTTCCCTTTGCTTTGAGCACCTGCACCCAAATTCCCTATCGTAAAATCAGTTAAAGTTGGTATAATATAACAGATAATTATACTTAGGCTCAGAAGGAAAATACTGAGATTCAGATTACATGGCAGAAAATAAAAACTCCCATTAGGCCTGATTCATTCAAAAAAAAGTTATCTTTTAAAGCCCTAGGGCATTGAACTGCATTACCAAGGGGCCTTTTTTACATCTGAAAATACAACTATAAATATGTAAGCTTTGCCTCACTGGAAAAAATTTCTGGGAAATGAATTACGATTTACACCCTGTAGCATTGCTATAAACAAGTAATTCAAGAAGCTTCACAGAAAATTCAAACACATAATTCCAAAACAAGTGGCGCTGAAGTGGAATTTAGTAAAATATGTTCCTTGACATGTCGCAGGAGGCTGTAGGGCGCACACACAGACCACCACAAGTCTGCTGACATACAAGGACTCTTACTTCCCAGAGAGAGGATTGCAAGTTATGGTTATTAAAAAATAAAAAAGTAAATAAATGCCAACATTGATGTCCAATCTGAAAGCTATATTTGATCCATAGTATCAAAATCAATACAAAAAACGCTGGTAAACTCCTGATAACTGTGTTCACTAGAAATACAGGCTGTTAGACAGCTGTGCCATGGCCCCATCCTGCCATCTAGGAAAGCTTCTTGCCACTGACATCTGGGCACTACACTTAGGGAAAGATAAAGGAGATAACTCTCTTTTATTTTTCCACAAAATCGCATAAATATGAAAGTATTTCTTTGCCAAATGATCCTAAAAGAGTTGTGCAAATGAAATGGTAAGCTTTGTCAAGGACCTCAGCATCTATTCTACGGTAAAGAAGCCATTTTTTGATATTATTTAGTCATTATGCCAGTATGAGAAATTTTCCAAGTACTCCTTTTCAAAGCAACCTCCTGCTAAAGTTATATCAGTTTAATACTTTCTACTACTCATCTTCATTAGGCTTTCCTTTGTGGAGGCCTTCTCCATCTTAAATGGCTTGAAATAGGAAAGCCAAGATATGCACAGGATGTTTTTATCTGAAAAAAAAAGTAGAAACAGGCAGATAACTTTTATCTTGCTTGCAGACACCACGACACATTTTCTGTGCAAGTAAACAAATATAACTTCACTGGAGTCAGCATAGGCTTGCCAGTGGAAAACACATGGAGATATTATCTCTTGCTCATGGCAGTGTCAAGTTGATAGCCTTGGATATAGTCTGAATGTCTCAAAATTAAAAGTATAAATAATAATAAAAGATGAAGGAATTGAATGAATAAGTGTCTGAGAAAATCAGAACCCTGAAACTGTCTTCTCTGTTACCTTGAGACTATCTATTTAATGGATATTGTTTATCCTTAGAAGATGCAGACAAGGTAATAAGTGATAGTCTGTGCACAGATGACTTATCAAAGCTACAATATTTCTCTTGCACTGGGTGAAGCTACATGACTGATTTGCTAAAAGTAGAGATGAATCTCTCAGCGTAATATAGCTAATTTATCTCTAGTAATGTGTGTAGTGTTAATACAGTTGAGTGAGGACTTCTTGTGTCAAAGTAAAATCTGTCATTTCCAGAAAATGCATGTACTTATGTGAATCAAACTTAAATATTATTTATCAAGCATTCGTGCATGTTGCCAAGGTTATTACAGAGTAAACAGGTAAATATAAACATACTTGCAATATAAAACAAAAATTTGTTGGGTTGTTTTTATATAATACCATTAGCATGCAGAAACAAAGGGAAGAATTCATGCCAAGATTCTATATACAAAACATATGAGCACTAGCAGCTTTCAGATATTTAGGATTAAGTCCAATAAGCTCAGAACCTCGACAAGAAATGTGTGTAGAGGACTTAAAGATATACATTATTTAATAAGCCACTGGAAATCATCGTGGGAAATGATATTTCAGGTTACATGATTACTAACCTAATGCAAGATTTACAGGAGCTTCCCTGAAAAAAAAGGCTGGTCTGTTACGTCCATGCAAAATATGCGATCAGCCTGTCTGAATGAATTCATAAGAGCGGTGTTTAACCTGAAATATATTTTATTATTACTGTATAGTACTGATATACCCAGGGCCTACCACTCTGAACATTTCTTGGCTTCTAAAGTAACCGTTATTATAGATTGTTGCCATTATTGTTGCACTTTTAATAATTCTCTTTAAAGAGAGCAAGATACTGTGGGAAAATTCGAGCCAATTTGTAATGTGCTAATACTATTTTTTTCACCTACCATAAATACTATCTGAGCAGCAATCATTACAGTCCCTTTCATCTATTTGATATCTGCCTGTTTAAGATGCAGAAATAGATGCCTGATGGCCTAGCTCACTAAGTCTCTCAGTAACCTCCATTCTGGCACAGGGAAGCTTGTGTGAGCAAATACTTGCGCCTTCAGGTTTTGAACACTTCCCCCCAAACACATGGCTGATGGAGTCAAATTTCCAGTGTATACAAGAAGAGCTGGACTGTGCAAGTTTGAGAAATATGACCTGTTTTCTAGGTCTATCACAGTAGATTACTGTTATTTTTTCTATTAGCATGTGAGATTAATGCCCCTTTGATAATTTTTAGAAGCATAGTCATTAAACTTTACACCTCCCTCAGTATTTCCCTTGCAAAACAATCGTCAGATTCAGGAATTAAGCACTGAACCTTTCTCACTCCCCTTACAGTTCAGTTTACACAGGATTCTTTTTATTAACATTTTTCACAGGACAAATTCTTCTCTACTGAATAAAGATTTATATTGTGGTTTCCTAGAATAATCTTCAAGAAGGAAAAGGTATTTCCTCCCTCACAAATCCCCTCACTCCGTGCACACACACCAGCATGCTCTGAATAGGAAGAAGAAAAATTAGTGAGGATATGATTACTTTACTAGAGAAAGACTACTCTCCTCCCGCGCCAACAAGATATTATAGGTCAAGTCAAGTAAGGTCAAGTGAGTTCTTCTCATGTCCAGGATCCTTGATTTATTCTGTCAGCTGTTCGCTGTCATGCAGCACGATAGGGCGAGTGTCAATACTGAGACAGTGCAAAGCGACTGGACACGTTGTTTTAAACAAGGGTGGCTCATGTTCACTTGAAATGCACACTGAGTCCTGCTGGGTGATTATGGATGTCATGGGGAGTGTGGGATGAGCAGTATATTAGCACACATAATTTATGTACTGAGCTTTCTTTGCCTTTAAGAATCCAGGCCCTGCGATGGGGAAGTCCCTTGGGCTACCCTGTGCTGTGTTAGTCAAGTAGACACAAAGGAAAGGAATGCAAGGGACAACCTGGTGCCATAAAACCCTCTGCCTCTCCTTCTAACCAGCTCCCTGCTTTTGCCCTTGCTTCTCTGAGCATTCCATAAAAACACATTTGCTTTTGTAAGTTTGCCTTTGTTTCATAAAAAAGCCCCCCAAAAAAACAAAAAAGTTTGCTAGCATAGGTTCATTGCTGCAAAGAGTGTAGATTTGATAGGCACATGGGAAAGAAAGCATGTCTCATAAAGGCGAAATGCTGGTACTTGCATGATAGAGAACTCCTACTACACAGTATTATTTCCTCAGTACTAAATCAGAGTCCTCAGCTGAAGACTTGCTCTCACAGATCTTTTACAAGCAGCTTACGTTCCCCAGCGGTATGGGCAGAACAGGATGAAGAGAACTGTTCTAGATCTAAGTGCTACTTTACAAGACAAATTGTAAACACTGTATTAGTAATACAGCGTAGTACTTGCCTCACTTTATTAGTAGCACGTTGTTTGCATATTGTGTCTTCAAACAGGATGAAACAACTGCATGAAGAGTGATGCAGATTCCCCTCGTTCAGTAATGGGCTCCATGCTCTGGCATGTGAAGCACGTAAGCTGATCTGAGTGAAGGCAGTGCCCCAGTGCAGCCACATATACCCAGCATCTCTTGATCTGAGCAGATGCTTCTTGAGAAACTGCTACCTGAGCACAGAGAAATGCCAGCCATGGCAAAGATAGACAGACTACGGCCTGGGACAGCTGGGCACAGTTGGGACTTGGGGGAAGAGTTCAGCACCCTATCCAAGGTCATATAGCGAGACAGAAATACAGGGCCTGAAGTCATGAGTTCCGGTCTGGCAGCTACCTGCCAGCACCATGACAGATATTACTTCCCAGCTCACCTCAAATTATGTTTCCAAGGGCTAGAGTTCAGCACTTCCATTGAAAAGGCAAAGCATATGTGCAGATTCGTAGCACTTTTATTATGTAAGCAAATAATGATACCAGTCCTCAACTTTTTTTCTTTTTTTTTCTTTACTTTTATTACTAATTTATTTTTGGCGGGCCTTTTATTAGGAATTAGGCGTGTTTGTTTATGCTGATCTTTTTCACTCCTTTTTTATAAATATACATTTTCCGTGGGCAGAATGAAAAGCAGAACAGTTGCTGAAAGGGATCTGATGAATATCAGAACATCCTGCACTTTCTTTAAAGCGCTACTTTCGGTAGCCTCAGATTTTACAGACATGGATTTCAACAGCTCAGGAGTCAAAGGCTTCACTTACAGTGGCAGGCTCAGTCACTTGTCAGATATGAAGTGGGAGGTACTACAGTTATGTGCAGTAATTGAAGTTCAAAGTTTCAATAGTAAGTGTACATGGAAACTATGTGATGATATGTGCGTGTATTTTTGTGCATCACCTTATACAAAAATATATATAATTTAATACGGAGTGCTTTAATAAGGCTGGTCACACTACAGTCTAAGATACCTGGAAGGTAGTTTACCTAGAAGCTGGGGTACTAAGAAACCTTGTGTACAAAATCTCATGGGAAAAATCAGGTCTGTGATAAGTTCAGTGGCAAAATTTCCTTTTTCCTCCCTCCTCCTCCCCAAACATAGACGATCTGAGCCTGATGAAAGCCTGTTATGTTACCACTTTCCACAGAGTTCTGTGGCTCTGGAGCCAAACACTTCAGTGCCTAAATCTGCATGTCCACACGGCCTTCCCTGGGAGCCAAGGCTGAGCGTGAGGCTAGACTGACACTCTGATAAACACACCCAGCAAGCATCTGTTCTGGGGAGTAAAGCAAAGGGAAACAATGCCAAAATAATAGGAAACAGTGCCGAAAATCACTTTTCTGTATGGACTTCAATACCACTGGAGCCAAAATAGCTGAATACTGCCAGGTAAAGCAGATGGAGCTCCATAGCTGTACTGCACCTCTGGAACTCAGCGCGCATTTCTATTCCTCAGAATTTAGCTTCAAAATTCAGGGCAGACTTTTATAGCTTCCTTTTACATTCAGTTCCTGAAAATTCCCATAATTTGCTCTCTTTGCATATCAACGTCATTAAATAACACCACTGCAACTTGGAACTTTGTCCAAGGCTAATCAAAAAGGTCGAGACTTTCTGCCAAGTCCTAATGCTGCCTGGCCCCTTGCATGCGTGGTATGCGATTTCACTGCTGCTCTAATTTTTAGCTTTGAGAGAGAAAATACTTGATGAGCAATATTTAGCAGCTTTCTCCATGAAAATTCCAATTTGCGGGCCTTCTTTTATTGGTTAGGCCTCCAAACAGCAAAACGCTCAGGCACGCGCATAACTTTTACCAACTGAGTAATCCCAGCACTTTGGGCTGCAGTGCTGAAGTGAGTGGGAGTCTTGCCATTGAATTTTATAGGAGCATTATCGGACTGTAAGTGCTTTGCTGGTTCAAGGCCAATATTTTCTCAGACTTCAGAGGAAGCCAGATTGGGCCCGATCTCTGCACAGCCTCTCCTAGAAAGACCAAAATAAAAACAAATGATACTAAGCAACAGGAATGCACATAGCACAGAAAGAAGTTCGGCTGAACACAAGACAAGCCGAGGAAGCCTTACTCATCGAAATACTGGTGTTTGAGAGAACAGGAGCAGGTTGTCTTCTTCACTGTACTCTTCATATAGAGTTTTACAGATTACCCACCTTTCATTCCCACAGCAACAGGAGAAGTCAGTCCAGAACTGTCCACCTTTTCCCTGGTAGGAACAATCTTTTTGGAGCAGCAATGGTCAAGCTTTGAGCCAGCTTGGACTGGACATGTCCATAGTGTTACTTCAAGGAAGTCAATATATCCATATGACAGCACTATTCTTCTTAATATAACTGTTTAAACTTTGCTTGCTGCTATGATACTCCCCTCACACTAAGGTTTTCCTCCCACATTAGAAGTTAGAAGAAGACCAATTCTGTCTTGCCTGTGCTTCACACACATGAAGTCAGAACTTGGTATATTCTGCGTATGACCCACTGTAAGCTTTCACATAGCAGATATCATGTGCATGTTATGTATAACCTGGCCAGTAAGATCTGCTGAAACCTGCCTCTGGAGTCTGAAGCTGCTAATACATTTATCCCTTGATTTATGAATAAAACGACTTTTTTTTTTTCTCCCTGCATTTCTCACTCCATCCCCCCAATTTTTTTTTCCCTCTCTCCTTTTTTTCCTCCTTAGGGAAGGTTGTGCTTGTTGTAGCTGCTTTACAGAATTCTTCTTCAGGTTTAAAAAAAAAAAAAAGTGTTGATAAGCACTTTAGGTCTGAATCTCTATCTCTTTTAAGACTCATCCAGTTATGTACGTTCTATTCCGTTAAGGTCAGTAAGATTATATTTTCTGGGTAAGATCATCTAAAGCTGTAAAATCCAGGCCCTTCATTTTTCTGCTATATTTGCAGACAGCCTATGCTGGGAGAATGTTTATTATTCTTATCATTCCATACAACTATACAATTAGCAACTATACAATTCTTTCAGGCATGTGTATATTTTTATGTAAAAAAAAAAAAAAAAAGGAAACTACTAAATGCCATGTTGTTTCAAACCAATTAAAATCATTGCTCTATTGAGCTTATGAACAACTCAGCCCCATGGATAGCACATACCTTGGATTGCTAACCAGCTCTGGATAGAACAGAGAATGCATTTTAAATGACACTGTCACATGCAGCTTGTGAGTAAGAAGCCATGCCACTATAGTGTCTCTGGAAATAAGCACTACTGTTTTCCCTAGACATCTGATGACCTTGTGTGTTGATCTCGATCCATTTTCCAGGTCTGTAAATAAGACCACTTGGAAAAGCTTTTCTGTTCACACATTTGTAGTTACGAGGGAAAAGTCCTGAATGGAAGCATGGCATCCATCAGGCAAGTACAGCAGGTGGCACAGGACAGTCTGCATTAACCAGATCCTACAACGGGGACTTCTACCGCATTTTATTATGGCAACAGCTTAATATATATTTATCAAACAACATGAAATAGAAAAAAAAAATGTTCCCATGCACAGTAGTAGGCTGGCAACTTTCCAGTCAGCAGTTTCCCTCTTGGCAACATAGAGAACTCACTTGCTGGAGTCAAAAACTGTTGGAATTTGCAATTACTTTTACCACAGTTATCTAGGAGCACCTCACTGACCCAGTAAGGAACATTATGTCTGGACATTTATCTCCTCCCAGAAAAAAAATCAGATTTAGTAGAAAGAAATTTAAACTGCTTAAAATAAACTACTTCAGTAAAAGCATTGTGAAAACATTATAAAGCTGATTTTTCCCCTTTTTCAGGAATGGCAATATTTTCTATTTCTCTATGAATTTATATCTGTACTATTCACTGGTCTCTTCAGGGCTATATATTCCAAATGGCTAAGGGGATAGTCATATTAAAAAGTGGCTTTTGGCAGTTATGGATTTTTTCACGGTGTCCATAAAGCAGAACTAGTAAAACCAGAAAAAAATAAAAAGGTGTCAGTATAATTTCTGAATGCTGACAGCTTTTTCAATCTAGATATGGAAGCGTAGCTCTCTGTACTGAGAGTTTTCTGTACTCTCACTTTAAGAAAAAAATAACCACTATAGTGAAAATATCTACAAGATAACATATGCGCAAAACATGCTACCAAACAAAGAAGAACAAAGGCCTTGACACCTGCACATATCGAGAAGACTAATAAAATTATAGTGAGTGCATCATTCTTTAAAATAGAAAAACCTCCATCATTCTGTTTCCAAGTGTCACCTACTTTCAAACATGTAGAAAAGAAGAAAAAAAATGAAGCAAAAATAAATAAATGGAAGCCATGATTAGTGACAATTTCTTCTTCATCCTTCTTATATTGAAATAGATAGCATCACCCTGGACATAGCTCTCTTCTATATGATCAGTTATGCCTCCTCACTTTCAAGGCAAGTGTTTGCCTGCCCAGCCTTCCTTGCTGCTCCTATCTACTGTCACTTGGTCAACTAAAATGCTAGAGGATGGTCCCCTTTTGGATGGCCTAATTTCAAAATTCCAGAATACATTACTAAATTTTCAAATACTTCCCTGTTTTCCCACACTACACCTCCCACTTGGGAGAAGAAGTTCCCTGCTGGCAATCACAAAAGTTGCCCCATTGTCCTTCTTAGGTTCCTCCTTAAAGTTTATTTTTATCCTCATGTTCACCAAAAGCAGATGATGAAAAGCCCAGAAACTGTGGTCTAGCTAAGATATGATGATTCACTACACCTGAGGAGGCAACATAAATAAAGGAGGCAAGAAGCTTATCAGCCTAAATTGAACAGAGAAATGAGGATAGCGTTCTTTCACAGAACTCATTCCTAATAAAATAGTGAAAATTTTAAGTATATCACACCATGACCTATGAATGTCTGCTAGGTTAACAGAAAGCCTCCTGAGTACAAAAGCCCTTCCAAACTCCACATTAGGAAGGGCAGTTCACCAGAGATGAGGGAAATGAGGCTGAAAACCTGCAGCTCTCCTGCATGCTAATCAGAATAGAAAAAAAAATGATGATATACTAAATGCCCCAGAGTTTCAATCAACCAAAAGATCTTTGGATTTAATACTGGAGTAGGGTTTTCTCCTAATCAGGACATCAGAATCTTCAATGACTTCGCCAGGAATCACCTGCCTTCAGAAACTGAAGAAAAGGATCTCTGCCAGGAGAAAAAAGAGAAATTACAAGTATAGGTGAGAAAAATATTAAAAATAGTTCCAAAAGAGTGACAGAGTGTTCTAAAGGATCCTTATACAGAAACATGCAATACACTCAGTGAATGCGGAGATTTCAGTGTACTGTTCACATTGCAGAACTAAAGATTTAATTTTTGCAAACATGTTCCTGTTATTTTAAATTCTCACTGGCTAACAGTATATTTTCCAGTCCTGTGTGAAAACAACATAGGAAGTTGACAGAGTTGTAAGAAAGAAAGAATAGCACTGAAGAAAGCACAGAATTTCAGGCAGAAGTCTAAATAGAAGGGGTTTTGTTCTGCATTTCCAAGCCGATAGGTTTAAATTTTTATCATCCTGTGGCATTAGTAACACTTAAACAATGTGGCATTTTATCCCAAATGCATACAGGGCAGGAAGGAGGAGATTGCCAGTAACAACACTGAAGAAAGAACGTGTCTTTTCTCAAATCATTCCATGTTTGGAGTTCGTGTAGAATCTCTGGCCAAAGTCACTCGTGACACTGAGAGTTTGTGCATCAGTGTCATTAGGTTTCTCCCTGCTCTTTTGGAAAGGTAGAGACTGATAGTCATTCTTAATCCCTGCCAAAGACATGTTTTCCTATACAGTCTTTTGAGCTGCCAAACCATGAGCCAGACCTTTCTATAGCAACAAAGCACAGTAGGAGTCATCCCTTCTGGAAGCTTGGAAGGGCAGGAAGAGAGATATGCCAGTCTCTCTCTATTTATACCTTTAAAGCCTATGAGGAGACTGTCGGGGCATGAGGACCATGGCCATCTAGGAATTCCTTGCAGAGCTAGTATTGCTAGCTGCTCTGAACCTAGATTTCTGTGTCCAAGATAACTGTTACTCAGTGGAAATGGTGGAAATTACAATTACCACTCATGTGTTTCAGCAGTACTTCAGGGCAAATAAATTAAGGTGTTCTGGAAGTTAATAGCTCTTGTGTTTTGTTAATAAATACAGGCTGCATGTTATTTTTTAATGACTTAGTTAAATCACATAAAAATAATCCTGTCACTGCTATATTAAAAAAAAAATCAAGTGTTCTATCCTGGTACAACTCAAAACCAGGGAAGCTACCATGGAAAAAGCTACCAAGATTACCCACAGATACAGGCAGGTGAAGGAGGACCAGCTACATGCAACAACGTGCTTATTTTTATTAACAAAAACAATTTATTAGTCAAGGAAAAATACTTCTTTGATCAAGATCTGCAGTACAACTGAAATATTTCTTGGTACCCAAATTTTTTCCTAAATGAGTCAAAAAGTTGCATGTAATGTTAATAATGCACCTCTATACACACATGTATACATGTATATGTATATATATATATTTTTCTGGAAGCCAAGAGGTAAGGGGGAAAAAAAAGTCTTTTATAAAGGGAAGAGTAACCTGTTTAAAATGAAAGAAGAACAGGCAAGTCTGCTTGCAATTTATGGAGATAAAGCAGAATTTGTTCCTACTACATCTTTCAAAATAGGGAAGTCTGCTAGGTAAATCCCTAGAAACACTAAAAATCATTTTTTAAATCTATTTTTAGAGCATTGTTTAATTGTTCTCATGGAAAAAAATATCCTTTCAGTCCAGATTCTGAGAAACTTTCAGCAAATCATTTCTGTTTTTCTTTTGAGCCTTTTTTTTCTTTATTTTATCTGAAAGTGCTGAATTCATCTCTCGTGTGTATGTATACCAAGCAGTATACATCAGGATGGAACTTGCTCTCTTCAGCTCTTATCAGTTAAAGTTTTTACTGTAGCAATGTCCTCACTGATTGATTTCAAAGGTTTAAACTGTTGCTCAATCTCAGAA
>VWPW01000882.1:0-22306 GCA_013389825.1 Crypturellus undulatus | reverse complement strand
AGTTCCTAATCAAGGAGTCAGTAGACACGTCCTGTTGCTCATAGGCTGCCTATTCTGAGATTTATTGTGCTTAAGAATTCTGGATATTTCCTCAAAATTAAGCCTACTTTCAGAAAATTCAGATTGAGACTTCAAATGTTCCTTAAACTGTTGTTTTCGTAAATCAAGAGAAACTTAACAAACTAACACCAGTAAACACATCCTTTCAGATGAATGGTCTGAGTTTCTAACTCTGGTTTCTGCCTAGTGAAATTTGTCTACAGGAAAAAAAAAAATAATTTCTTCACCATTCTGAGAATGTCTGTAAGCTTTCTGTTCAGTGAAAAGGGGATATGGCAGACACCGAGTGGAAATGGCATGCAAGAATGAGAGATCACTTCATGAGTATTGCCTGTTGGTCTTCTGATGTGACACTCTCTTTCAGTGGATTTCATCATTCTTTTTCTGCACAATTAATATAGGTACCTCATGTGGTTAGTCTGATCTTCACTTTTGAAATTTTTCAGCCATGTGAACTCCTCCTGAAGAGTAGATTGATGCGTGATCTCTTATTTTTCAAACTAGTCATGCCAATTCTGAATAAAAGAGCTTGAGCAGAAACATTCCATATCCATTGTGTTTTATTTTCCAGTCTGAAAATTGAATACTTGCAGCTCAACTGGCGTTATATGCTTCTCATTCCTAATTAATTTTTGGTATGTTCTTGGCTGTTTTCTAGACAGGAAAAAATAGATTTGATTTTTATTTTAAGCATACAGCTGAAATGCCTCCATAATTGTAGACTGAAACATTTATTTTTCTGCAAGTTCCATAAGGTGAAAAACTGTTGGGGGAAGTAAATGTATGGATATATTAACTAACTCATTTCTGAGGAAGCAATTTGTTTTATCCCCTATCAGTACCTGCTTTGTCATGAAGGAGCAAGACTGTTACACTTCACAACTGGGAATTGGTCATCATATTTAGTTATTTGCAGAGTACTGAAGTCTATATTTTTTTTTCCCCTGGAAGTATTCTGTGTCCTGTAACACATTTTATTAAAGGAAAATATGTTTTTTACCTACCTGATTTTATACATAGAAATTCCTCCTTCTTCAACATAGAAATGGATTAATTGTACACAAGTGGATTTATAGTTCTGGCCTTTGATGTAGGGAGCTACAAAACTCTCCTGGGGCCAGCTGTAAATAGAGAGTACATCAGTGAAAACCTGAGGATTTACCATCTCGTATTCTCTGTGCTTTATGGAATTTTATTCCAACTATCTTTTGACTCTCAATGTCCTGACAATCTGCTGTAGTATAGGAAGCTGATTATTTCTTTAAGGAGTCGCTACAACTAACAGAGCGGCACAGCTTTGTTGGACATGTGTAAGTACATAGTTTGATTAGGCAAGTCTTGAACACAAAATACATTAAAAGACTGTGGCCAGAAATTAAACATGAGCATATTCCATTTAAGATTCCATCTCTCAAGAGACCTTGACCTCTGTGCCACAGAGGTTGTAGTGAATGGTATGGTGGGATACTGGAGCAGCTTTTCTGGTTCGAAGCAAGTTTCATACTTGGATCATGCTGAGCTGAGATTCTACCACGTCTGAAAAAGGTGGCTGCACCCTGTCTCCCACACAGACTTCAGGTTCCTACTGTTTGTCTGTGTCAGCCCAAATCCTCTTGCCAGCGTAGGGCAAATCAGATTGCATTCAGGTCAACAAAACCATTTCAGGAAAACGGTAACAGAAAGGACGAGTCTCATCCTAATCACTGAACTTATGCAACTTGTCCCACAGTCGCTGGATAGAGGTGGGGACTCCGCCGTGGTGGGACGCCTCGCCATCGCAAGGGCAGCCTGCGGCCAAGTGGACTTTAGTCAGACACGAGGCTCCTGTGAGCCCCACATGACAGATGTGGTCAGTCTTGTCGCAGCACCGGGGCTAGAGCTGTCCTGGGGCAGCTGGTGCCCCAGGCCTATGCAGGGGGACGCTCTCCAGCGTTGGTATCTGCTCCTCAACCGTGACCACGATACAACTGCGATGTGACCCCGCTTTGAGCCTGCAACCATCGGGTGATCCAAGGACTTGTCTACCAAGAAACAAGGGATTTGGGAACTCCGCAAGTACGGCATTACCATCCCGTTTCAGTCAAGCAGGGATGGACAGGATTTAACCTTAGCAGCAAATGGGAAAAGTATCCTAATGATGCCTGCTCTGTTTAGATGATACTATAGGGTTTTTTTTAAATGTTTTCATTTAAAAGAAAATACTTGATCTGTTAATCTAGAACTGTCATGCAGCTACAAGATTGTTATACTGAAGAAAAGAACTTTACGTGAGAGTACAGGTTAATGCCAGTTAGTTTATTTTGTCAGTATAAATTGGTCGAGTCCCTCCTTGATTGTGACCTGCTAAAGGCAAGCGAGTTTATAGCAGAAGAGAAGGAATATCGTAAGCATCTTTCACATCGCCTGCACTTCTGAGGGTGCTAGTTCTTCAAAGAAATAGTGAAAATACAGGAAGGTGAGTTAATATGGTTCATTTTGCATCTTGGTTTGTTAGGCAAGTAAGTGTGTGTTGGACGCCTCATTGGTTTGATGTGAATGAACATCCACAGTTACTATACACTTTCTCAAAATACCAGGTGTTATTAGGCCGAGACTTCTGTTGCTGGAGAATATTGGTATGTTCTGATATTAAGAATCTGCATTAAATGTCTGAATTGTTAGTGGTTTCTGAAAGGTCTTCTGCCTGTAATGAACTAAGAACATTAGGACTAAGATCTTAATTCAGCTACCTAAGTTTAGTACCTAATGTTCAATGGTATGTGCAAAATCTTCATGATATGTGCTGTCTGCTATGATAAACAGGAACAGATACTCTTGCCCCAGGTGATACATTAATTTATTACTAACCCTGTGTCATAGATATAATTTGCAATTCTATAAGTTATGCCAAAGAAATATGAAGATACCTGCCCTGGAGAACTGGTAGCTACATTCTTGACTTCTTTCAGGAATGGTGGGATATTTTACATTGCAATATGAAACAAATACAGTTGCATGTGACTACACTATGGAACTTGTGCTTTTAATGCATTTCTTGGTATGTTATTAGCCTTTTGCAATCCGACACTCCCTGTTATTACCTGCTCCTTTATATCTTGCTAAAATGGCTGTAAGAAAATATTTTTCTGAAATCTCAGATTGCATGGAAATTTTGAATGTAGCTTGATAAGATATTACAGTGCTCAAATTTCTAATTCTGAATTAAAATATTTAGTCCACTTTGATATATAAGATTTATTTATTTACTGTAACCCTGATTCAGGATGCAATTAAGAAGTGAATTGCTGGAAGAATACATTTTTCAAGAAACCAAGATAGTCTCTAACTTTAGGTCAGTTATAAGTAGCTGAAGCAGTATAATTTCCTAAATGCTGAACTGCTTCAACACATTTTAACTTAAAAACTCTTCTTTTTTTCAGTGTGATTTTAATGGAAAGAGAAAAAAAACAGTTAAATAATATCAAATAAATTCAACTAACAAATAACACGTTGATTTTTTTTTTTTAATCTCACACCAGAAAGGGTCTGTTTTAACTTTGTCTTTTGCTCTTGTGCTAACAGCTGCTAGTTTTCTTTTATGGAAAAGACTTAAGTCTATGATGTTTATGAAGAGAAGAGCAATGCCACTGAACAGATACAAAAGACATGAAGTGAATATTTACTAATGCCAGATATTGATTATGCAAGATAATAATATCATTAAGGGTTATGATGGACATGATACTACTGCTAATGGTATTGTAGTAGACATAAAATGGATGCATCTCCCTGTCCCTGAAGAGTTTGAGGTGTTTATAAGAAAACTGTTACAGTTTGCATAGACTGGACACAGGGCCTCAGAGCACAGTTGAGGGGGTTACCGCAGAGGCTGTGGAGGCCGTACAACACTGTGGGTGGTTTTACTTAATTACCAAATTGGAAAGTTACTCAAAAAAAAATTTAATCAGAACTTGCTTCACCACAATTGGTACTTGTTGGCACACCATGGACACAAAATGTTGTTGATTGGTGTTTTCTTTCCAACAACCCTTGCAGACTGGAAGACTTGCTGTATTTCTTTTTATTCCTTTCTCTCTATTCTCTCTAAGCCGAATACCATTCTTTAAACTTTTCTTCATGGGTCAGGTTTTCTGGACTTCTTATCTGTATTACTGTCTTCTCCACACTCTTTGGTTTGTCAACAGCCATATGAAGAATGAACTGCCCCAAGCAGAACACAGTGTTCACTAGCACTAGAGAGGGGAACAATTAATCTCCTGGGTCATGTGTGTGATGCTCCCATTAATGTGTTACAGAACTGCTGGTGCTGTGAGATGTTACGTTGTTGACTCGCGTTCGGTTTCTCCTTTCCTCCAAACTCCTGTTCCGTTACAGGGCTCTTTTTTAATTGTTTTCTTTTGCAAAACTGTACTCTAGCCAGTACTTCATATTGGATAACAGTAGCTGCCTTCTGACATTTAATCGTGTAATAAAATACTGAGAAAACTTTCTTGACTCGTGGGAATACCCTAGCCATAATCGCTTGTACTGCTGTGATTCAGGAAGTTCTTTGCCCTGTCTCTGCCCCTAAAACAAGTATTTTAAGAAGAGGTGTGCAGAACTAAAAGTGCAGTAGACAGATCCCTCATTATTTCTTGATTAGGGGTGATCATAAAAGATTTGCTGAAGTGTCTGGACAGGTTCCACCAGCTGCATTAGCATGACATTGAATTCCTGCCTCTGGCACTGCTCTGTTTCAAACTAAAGGTGCAAAGTCCTGTTTGTTCTGTGGACAGCAAAGATCCCAGCAGTGCTTTCTAATGGACTGAGGTGATAAGTGGGGGCCAAACTAAGCTTTTCACAGTACAGTTTCCCCTTTAGCTTTATCTGCTGCTAATAAAACTTAAGCAACTGTAGCTACTAAACTGGTGGGCTACTTTTTGCGAGCTACAGGGAGGATCTTACTAAGAGCTGTTGCTCTCCCTGAGGTTTACTGCAAAATGAAAATGTTCTCTGTCTCTGGCATCAACTCAGGCTTGTAAACTTTGTTAACCAAAGAAATACCGAGTTCAGATTCCAAAATACTTGGAATCTAGTTGTTGACTTTTGGGTACATAGGGCTGTTGCTCTTGCTCAGTGCAGTTTTGTCCTGAAAATTCTGGATGATCCCTGTACACATTTTCTTGTTTATTCCCTTTTCTGTCAGAGGGCTCTTTCCTGGAAAACCAAATGGGAGCCACAGTTTCCAAACTGTGCTGAGGGTGATCATTCTCTTTTGTTGTACATTCGTTCAGTGGGACGGACTGTAGAAATTCTGCATGTTACTAGGTTTTAGCACTGGAGATAAATATACTTGAACTGTTGGAGAAGACACGTGAACGGGGCATGTACCTAGAGAGGGGGTTTGGCAAGTAGAGGCAAGTGTAGTGTCCAGCTGGGAGTTTCTGCCTGTAGGGCAAATGGAAAGGGGTGGTAGCTGGGAGGGTCCGAGCTGCAAATCCTTGCCCCTGGTAGCCTGACCTTCACCCGTTCTCCTTGGCACAGCCTGTCGTCCTGTCCTGCAGCCGGTCTCCTTGCCCTGGACGTCCCAGCTTCTTTCTGCCTTTAGAGATGACCTTGGCTGCACGTGTATGGAAAGCTGGAGCCACAGGTGAGCTCCCATTGGCTTGGCTGCATTCCCCATCCAGGGGCTGTCTGTCTGTTATTT
Organism: Crypturellus undulatus; assembly: GCA_013389825.1. Taxonomy (NCBI): domain Eukaryota; kingdom Metazoa; phylum Chordata; class Aves; order Tinamiformes; family Tinamidae; genus Crypturellus; species Crypturellus undulatus. The sequence goes on along the minus strand of VWPW01000882.1, from coordinate 16,560 downwards.
CTCTGTCCGTGTGGGGATGGGAAGGACAGAAGACAGTACCAAACTATAAGGGCTCATTTACAAAGACTTTGAAGATGTGAAGTGTTTTGTGCAGAGAAGTGGGGTTTTGTCTGTGCAGCATTAACCAGTTTGCATTCCATTGCACTGTGATAGCTCTTATGTAATTACCGTGCACCGTGGGCTACTTAAATGAGTTCTGTATGTTCAGGTGAACTTTTTAACCTGCTAAATGGATCAGATGAAGAAAGTTAATGTTATTTGTATTTAATTAAATATTTGCAAAGCAAAGAGGATGGACAAAACACATTCCCCTTTCTGTTCAAACTAATCTGGAGACACCTGGCATCTTCTTGAGGGACAATGAATATGAGTTTCCACTACAGCCAGTTGGCCTTAATGAAAGGGTTGATCCCTAGAAAAGACCGTTGTCCGCTTGACTAGTGGTGATATTCACCAACGTTAAAAGAAATGCCTGATTGTGGGTACAGTCTTCCTTTTTCTGACAGATCCTTCTTATTCCTTGGTAATGTCACCTTCAGAGGATTCAGGCAAGGGGGGCTGAATACAGACAGGCAAAAACATCTTAAGGCTTATTCTTTCATTTTACCTTCCCCACCTCACCTTCTAGGTCTGTTTAGCACTCGCCTAAAGATTTTACGCTAAACATATGGTGCTATAGAATGCTGGAAGGCATTTCCTTAAGAATTGTGGCATGTCTTTGGCTTGCTTTTAATGACGGTTTGTATCCTTCCTTGTTGCAAATGTGAGTCTTAAAGGTTAATGCCACAGGAAAAATAATATAAAAGCTCATTTTAAGCAGAGTTTTAAGCCAACCACATGAATTTTGAATGCCTGTAGTGGACTTGGCAGTTTGAATAATACGATCCTGTTCACTGTAGTTGGTGTATGACTGCCTCAGTTATTAATAGTGAGAGTAGAAGCAGTGTTGTTCTCAACATCATGTTTTTTTTTTTTTTTTCCAACCTGTGAGCAAACTGATTATTTTACAAGTTTCATATAAGCTGTGTGCATGTTGCTCTTTCTTTGGACTCAGTTTAAGCCCCAATCCTAAAATGGGCCTTTTAAGCATAAACCACTGTTAAGAATCACTGGTGCTCTCTGCAAGTGTCTGCATTTATCTGAGAACAGCTCATTCCGCGACTGGCTTGTGAAAAAGGAAATGTGCAAGGTGTATGTTAGCATGGAAATGTTGTACAGAGTCTTGTAACTGTGCAGAAGGGACAGGAACTGTAGTTTAATAGTAAAAGTGATGGGTAGGACTGAGTCATGCTTTTTATATACAAAAAAAAACCTTTTCATGTTAAAATAAACATCAGTTGTATTTGCTTGCAGGAGTCTTCTTCATTACATTTTCATTTCAGGAGTGTGTCTTCCTGATTACTGGATATTATCCCAGTCTTACTGAAATACAGAAAATTGCGATTCAAAGTTAAGCTGTTTTTTAAAAGTAAAGAAATGATCTTGACCTCGCTTTCCTACTTTTTTTTTAAGCAATAATCGAACTGTAGACTCTCAAGACCACTTATCGCTGAGAAAGATATGACTGTTGAGCTGGAAAGCAGTTTTGCCCTTTACAATTAATAGGCACCTTGACAATGGCAATGGCCTCTATTAAAAGGAAAGATTGTGTTTAATTGACTGAAGTGGATGCTTTTCTGCTTTTTTTTTTTAATTGCAGTACCTAAGTTTTTTCCTTTCTAAGGTGATGAATACTTGGATTTGGAAGGGTTGTTTTCATCTCAGTGCAAATGTTAACCTCATTCCAGAGCCATCTCCTCTCCCAACAGAAGAAAATGGTGCCATTTATGTCCTTGTCACCTATGGCTTGTACTGTATTTTAGTGGATGCCGGCACCTAAAAAGTTCCTGTTGGAGATTAAGAACCCAAATCCATATTTTTGGTAATGTGCAGGATGGGTCATCATTTGTCCCTGTCTGACGTATAGATTATCTTACTCTTTCCTCCACTTGGTGGATTTCAAATGAGGTTAGCTACAGTGATATTTCTGTGTTTGTGCAACTTGGTGCTTTGTAATCATTTAAATATCACAAGAGCAACCTTTTGAAAAGTATAGTTGTCAATAAATTATATTTCTAATATCTGTATCTGTTGGAGGGGGCACTACAGAAGGGAATTGCCAAGAAGAAGGGTGAGTCATCAGAAACATTTGTCCTCTTCTCTTTCCCACATTTGATTATTTCCACCACAAACTAGAATGATCAATGCCAATCCGAGTAGGACTGAGGGTATGAGATGGGCCTCAGAAGCTGTGGCTTTTAACCTGCTTCCCTTGCTACACTAAAAAAAAAAAAAATCATTTTTACATCTTAAACCTGCTACAGGTTGGCAGTTTAGTAATGTGGAACATGTTTGTCTGGCTTATGCTAATTCTCTATTTTATGACATCCTGCATTTTTTAAAGGGAAAGAAAGAACAGAAAATGAACAAATAGCTTTGTCTCATTTCTGAAATTGTTAACATGGATGTGTGCATCCCACACCAGTTGATGATGAACTCCTTAAAAATATTAGTGTTGCTTTCCATTAAAAAATGTGTTGGACCGTACTTAATGAAGTAGCACTTAGCTTTCCCAACATGCTATTGGAGCAATACAAAGGTTGCTTTAATGCACAAATGAATTCCCAGAATTTTTCCTTTGTAAATCTGTTTCCAGTGAGCTCTAATTGATAATGGCAGTTAATGTAATACCTGTTGGCTAGGTCTGGACTTTGCTAAAAGAGGTCTTTGAGATTTGTTATGGATTGCCACAATTGGTTTTGGGGAAAAAAAAAAACACATTAATTTTGCTGTGGTTTTCTGTTTATTTATTTGTTTTAGTTGATGAAGTGAGTGAGACTGAAGTCTCAAAGACCTTGTCTATATTTTTGTTTGCAAGATATTTGATAGGTTTTGTCTTGGATGTGCCTATGGCCCCAGGAATTACAGTTATGTATGTGTTAATTGCGATTTTCTGTCCAGCTTGACTGTTGGAAAAATGGTGTTTAGTCACAAGGCTGAGATGTCTCATGGCTAATAACTTGATGCTTTAGAACGAATCTTTTCCCTTTGCAGTCTTGAAGTCATCAATATTTTATATTTGCATGATATTGTACGGACATCGACTAAAGAATCCTTGTCCTGTGAAACAGACTTTAATCAGCTCTGCTGTTACCTGTGTAAGGAAGCTGTGGTTTCATTCTTCCTGCCTTCAGAATCTGATTTGATTGCCATCATCAGGAAATGAAAAGTACGACATAATCTTTTGGTTGGTGACACCTCAAAAATACCCTGATTGTGAATTGATACAGTTTAGTTGAAGATCAAGACTTGGAAAATGGTAGTGCATACAAGAATTAGTCGGAAAAAAAAGAATTAACTGTTTATTGTAATACGATTATTATTCTGTCTTTAGTGTCTGATGTTGTTTGCTTTGTGTTTCTGATTCCTGTTTTGTGCCATTTTTCCTCTGGATGGCACAGTATTATCTGACAGTATATCGACAAGGGAAAGAAATATGCTATGGAGAAAGAAGAAAAAAAAAAAACAGGCAAGTTATCAGGAGATTTTTTTAGTTGGGTGCAGCCGTGAAGCAATTTTAAATAAGAGTTTTCACTGAACTGAATTCTGATTTTGCTATGTATTTTTAAAAAGAGCATATTTGTGCTCTGATGCAGAACCTTTTACCCTGTCCATCCTTGCTCTGCTTTAGTGTGGCAATCCTGTTTTGTCTTTTCTCGCAAGTTGATCAGTTAGTTAAAATAATTTTTCAGTCCTTGATCTGGGTTAGATCCCACAGTAGAGTGGTTTAAAATTTGCAGCTCAGCATACCCTCAATTAGTGACTAATCCAAACTGTGGAGAGGTGATGCAATTGTCAATGTTCGAAGGGACAAACAGTGCAAGTAAACAACTCGCCTGCAGCGGCTCCTTTAAAAATGAAACATTTGTACAGTATAGTATAGACACCTTATCCTGATGTAAGTAGTCAGAAAAGAGGCAAAATAAATTTAACAACACATCTTATTTTACTGACATCCATTACTCTGTAAAAATGCGTGGATTTTTTTTTCTCCAGATATTGTCACAGACCTGTGTATTAGTTCTGGCTTTTTGTGAGAAATATGCTAAATAATAATAATAAAAAAAAATCTTGTCCTTTATGGAAAGTGCATGAATAGTAAAAAATGAATTTTGAATACTGTATAGTATGTTGAAGAGCTGTAAATCGAAGGATTTTTATACAGTGGTAAAGGCCTTGTTTTTGTTCTCTGTTAAGTTCTTTAGATTCTCTGTTATTTTTAAGATACCCTATTGTGCTTCTATAGAGCCCTGTATTTTTGCCCTTTGTAAACAGCTTCTGTTTACAGCATATGTGCATCAAATGGCTCTACTGCTATTGTGGTGGGTAGGCTGTTTTCAAATCTGATACAGAAAAGTGCGTTTTTCTCGAGGTGTTAAAAATGATTTTGTCACCTCCATATTGTCTTTCACCATCACTTCATTAGGAGCCCCTGTTGACAGCACCATACAGTTGTGCTAATGTTAAGCAGAGCCAGGCAGCACTATTCAATCATTCACTCTCCTAGTGTAAATACACATCCTGCCTACTCAGGAATATTTTCAGTAGGTACTTTTGCTGAACACTTTCTCCTGGTTTTCATGCATTTATCCTTCTTCTCTTTCCCCTCTCTACCCCCACCCCCTCCCCAGTAGTCCCTTTGACTCAAGAGGATAGACAAATCCATTCACTCCACATCTCATATATATATATATATATATGTGTGTGTGTGTGCGCGTATAAAATATATGTAATTTTTGTACTTTATTGAACTGCTTCTGCAGTTTTACAGCATTGTTTAGTTGTTTTTCAGAGACACTTTAGTAGGAGCTTATTCTTCTGTAGTGTTTTTCCTTCCACAAAGCTTATAACACTTACAAATATGTCAGTCAGTATTATTGTTGTCACTATTTCTTTTATAGTATTATATGAAGTGACCCTCAAAACTAATCCTACAGGTCTCTGCTAATGGTGGGAATATCAACTCATGCTTCCTAGAGTGGTGAAATATTTATGAAATTTCTTATACATATTTATTGGGTTTATTTGGTATATTAGGTCGCTATATGGTTTCAGTAATGGTTGTGTGATCTGTTTTAAAAACAATTTTCTGTTTACAGGGCAGGCAGTCTAATACTGACCAAATGAACCTAGCTGAGGGCTAATTTTGTGTCACAGCAATCTAGAATGTTGGAGAGCTACAGCCTCATTTTTTGTTTTGGACTTTTACATTATTATGTGAATTTCACTTAAAATTAGCCCCTCTGTTTACTGAAAAGAAAGAAAATCATGGCATGGAAGAGAAACCCCCTTTTCATGCAGTCTCTCTTAACAGTGAGTCAGCATGGGGCTGTGTTGTCCGATGTGGCTATGCATGTAGGAAGCTATTACTGAGGGCATGTAGGAAGCTATTACTGAGGAAGGCCTACCTCAGAGGAAAAAAGACTATTCCTTGGAATTCCAAAAACCAACCTAAAAAATTCAGTCCATTTCTGTGTCTTTGATTGCTGTTGGAGAGTCACTGGGTCATTGGAAGCAACGTATGGAAGAGAAGACATGGCACTAGCATTTCTCCTGCCACCGCACAGCTCCCTGAGCCTGAAGTCGCCCCTCTGAAATTAGTGTCTCCAGCAGTTGGAAATGGCTGTAGAGCTAAATGCTAGTAAATTAAGCTGGCCTGGCACTGTTCCCTGGCACGGAGACCAGCCGTTGCAGAACAGCCCACCTCCTTGCTTTTGAACTGCCTTTGCGCACGTTGTGAAATCATGCCTCAGAGTTGTTTTAACTTTGCTGCTTGACTCAAGCCAACAGTCTGCCAGCGATCAGGCTCACAGTTTAACTTCAGAGATAACTGAATTGCAGGGGAACTGGATAAATGCTATTCCAGGGGCAAAGTGCCTAGGTATGTTCCCATGCATTGTTTAATTTGCTAGTATAGACCCAGTCCAGATGGTGAGATGTGATACTAGCCCTTCAGCTCCTCCTTTCCTTTAATAAATACCAAGATAAACACACCTTCAGCAAGCGCGCTGTCTAGACTTGAGCATTGTGAAATTTTGAGTAAAAAGTAGCAATCATCATGAGTCCTAGTACTGGAGGAAGGAATGTCCCCGCTGACACTTTGGCCACTTTGGCTGAGGATTTTGAACAGGAGAGAAGTTTTGATTCCGTGGCGGTCTAGTTTGAACAGCAGAGAAGGATATTTCAATTTCCATTTCTTTTACTAAACAAGTGCTTTACTACAATTTTGTGGAGTGGTTTGGTGATGCCTAACTCGATCCTTAAAGGAAAGGAATAACAGTGACCGAGCCTGGAGTTGTGGGCAGGACTCGGTGCTGCTAAGATGCTGTGCCAGGGGTGCGGTGCTTTCATACACCAGCAAAAGATGGAAGTGGGAATGACTATTCCCTGGGACAAGGCGCACCGTTTAGTACAGAGAAATATTTCTATAAATCTTTTCTGTATCATCATCTGTGATTTAATTTGTAGGGAACAGACCTGGAATGAAGTCATCGGTGTGGGTGGGGATGTGTGCTGCTCTTCTCCCTAGATAGCACTGTCAGAGGATACATAAAATACGTGTGCATTTATAATTAGAAACTAAGTAATTGGAGTATATTTGGTTAATGTACTTATTCATTCTGTGTGTGGCCTTCTTTTTTATCCGGATTTCTTTTACATTGTTTTTTCATAGGCTTGTCTGATAACTTTTTCTGTATGAAGTCTAGATCCAGGTGTCTTTAATATTTTTTTTCTTTTTGGTGATAAAATTTAAAAAATCATATTAGCTACCATGCCCATTTGTTTTGCAAATGTTCAAGTTATGGAGCTTAAGAAATTTTTTTTCCTCCATTGACAGCTAATTTGGCTTTTAAATTTTTTTTGCTCTCATCTAAATCTGGAGGTCAGCCACATCTGGTGGTGTTGCCCAAGTTGTACGGCGAAAACTTGTGGGTGGCTGCTTAGTTCTTCAGTATTAAAGAAGAAGGAGTTGGCTTTCATTATAACATCTTGTGGCATTATTATCATTTGGACCATTTCACTGATTTTCACAAATCTCACTGAATTTAACCTTTTTTTTTTCAGTTGCTTAAGATACTGTTACTGCCCTTGATCTCATCAACACTCTTTCTGTTGTTCTTGAGATTTGAGGTCTTTTGCAGATGACTTCATAAGTTTAAAAATCCCAAGTTGTATAAAACATTTCTCAGACCCCTTTTTCAGTAACGACCAATATCCTACTCTAAGAATAATTCTTTTTTCTGTAATACTAAGGTATACTCAATATGTTGTAAAATGTAACTCATTTATATAAGACTTGTAAAGAAAGTGATTATGATCCCAGAAGTTCCCATTTTTGCAATAGTAGCCCAAAAAACTTCAATGATTTCATGCCCCTTATTGACATCTGTGTTATACAGCCATTTGATAATTCCACAGACTGCTCTTTTTAATGGCTTTCCAGTAGAGAAATTATACCATGGTTTTGTTGTTACTGTTTTGTTTTATGCTGTTTTACATTGTGCAGTTGATTTCTGGTAGAATCAAGACACTCCAAAGTCTCTCTCAGTAATATAACTGATCCTTAAATGCTGTGATCCTGGCTCAGCAAGGTTTCTTTTCATAGAACTGCTGATTTGATAACAAATGCTTCAAATCCTGTATGTGCTTTGGTGCTGTGCTGTAGTTTAGATACTCAGTGCAATAACATGTACAAATTGGAATACTTTGTGCTTGCATGACTTCAATTTTTGCTTGTCAGTATTGTGTCATTGGACAATGTTTACAACTATAGCTTATATCTCATAATTGGGTGCAAAAGGTTATAAACACATACCAGCTTCCTCAGAGGATCTGAAAAGGCCTATTTGAAAATTGTATGCAAACTTCATTAATAAAATCTCCACTATGGAGTTTAATTGGCCAGGATGTGAGATTCTGGTTTTATAGTTATTTTTCTGCATATATTTCAGTTACTACTACTTGTAAGTTACTACTACTACTTGTAGTACATTGATTTATGTAGCATTTATGTGAGAAAACTTAACAAGACACTCCTTAAAGCATCTTGGCTGCATTAAGTGTGCGCATGTACGTGGCACATAAGTGCATGGAAAGAAAATATCGTAGATGAAGCAGGTTTTGGAAGCATACCTATCAAAATCATTTGGAAAATTAAGATGGAGACTTTTGGGACCACATATGTCACATGTGGGCCACTTCATGTGGAAGCTGATTCTGAGGAAGTTTGATGCTTTGGACTACCAGAATTTATCCCCCATGGAGTCTATGGTCACAGCACCATAGCATAGCTGGTACAAGTACTAAATATTGATCCTAAATGAATGATGAAGCAGTAAAAAGGTGATCGTGCAGTCCTACCTAGAGCTATTCAGTTACCCCCAAGACCAGTCTGCATAGTGATGATGATACATCTCTGCTTTCAGGAAGCAAGTTCAGGTACTCATACTGAAGATGTATATTTAAAGTACAGTTCTCAATTTAAATAGATTTTTTATCACCTAAGAATTGTTCTTTAAGTATACTTCTTCAATATGAATATATTCAAAGCTTTTACACCCTGTATTTATCTTCTGTAAAACCTACATTTGCTTGCAGATACCAGGTTGCAGCCTGAGAGTTTAATTTAGGGATGTTTCTATTAACCAAGCCTAAAACATATCAGCATGTGCAAACTATAATATACATATTTTTTTCTTTTTCTTTTTTTCCTGCCATGATTAGCAAACATTTTACACAAACCGATTGTCCTTTATAGGACAGGTGGATAGTAAGGAGAATTATATTGTAATGTCACTGGACTCCTGTTCTGTAAATTTGTATTCCCTTTGAATTAACACATACTGTGACGGTAGGAGAATGTAGCTGTACTTCAGTGGGCTCGGTTTATAAGTGTTCCGTGTATTTGTACTGTTAAGCCACTGCTTTTTAGTGAATGAGCTGTGGGATTTTTTTTTTCTGTTGGTGTCCAACCATAGCCTGTCAAAATTCTTGCCAGTCTTTCTGCTAATAACTGATAGTTTGGATGAAATCACATGTTACCAGTGGGAAAGCCAACAGAATAATTAGGAATAATCCTTTATTTGAGATGTATAGCTGGTAAGTAATGGCTCTAGAGACACAGCCTGTACATTTAAGTAATAACGGTAAGTCACATGTCTGCAGTGGTTGACCACAGCCTCTTTAAGATTTATGTACCGGCCTTTATTTCTCTTCTGAGGGAAGACACTCATGTCACCATGGCCGTGAGTTAAGCAAGCTGGCAGCACAGCCTCATGGACAGGTCCTTGCAAGTTTGGCATGGAGAGAGCTGCACTTCATAGGGGCTGAGTTTTTAATTATTCATAAGCTTTAATTTTTTCACACTCTATTGTATTGTTTTTGTGGCGTTATTCTGGGCTTTTTCTTCCTGTCCACTTAAAAATCTGGAAAGGAGAGTGGTTATTTCCTTTAAATATCTCCTGTGCTCTTAAATCACTGGTTCATTGCTTTGAAGTACTGATATTTCATTTCCAGCCTCTTTTTGCTGAATGCATTTGAAATGGTTGTTACTGTTAATTGCTACTTACTGCAACCTTATTTTCAGACCCTTGAGTCCCTGCGTGTTATCGGTGTTTACTCTTACCCTGTGTATAATCTTGTTCCTGTTATTCAGCTAAAGGTGCCTTCGGCCTCGGATGACCTCTGTGCTATACTTACTTCATCTATTCCTTTTCAAGTTACTGTTCTGCTCAGCTCCATTTCTGCGTGTTGCATGCGTGGTAGGTGACAGATATTATTTAATACCACTAATAAACCGCCTCTCTTTCCAGTTTGTTTTTACCCAGATCGGCTTCTCAATGCTCCTGTAAGCTGCAGCTTGCTGCCTGTGCGAGCTGAACAGGCTTGAACACAAACATCGTTGCCTTCCTGCTGCCCCTCTCTCGGTACCTGGATGCCCTGCAGAGTGCAGATACTGAGGACTGCCAGGCTGCAGCCTGAGCACTGAGGGAGAGGGTTGCAGACCACATGAATTTGGGGCTTAATCCCTGTTGAGTTTTCCCTTGCAGCTGTGCTTCCAACTGTGAAACAGCAGCTCTGCTAAAGACAACCTCTCCCTTGCAGCCGTGCTGCGGTCCCCTCCAGTTCAATGCAGAAACCTCTTCATCGCCTCTTAGTGATGGTTTAAACTAACCAGTTGGTTTCTGCAGGAATGTGAGCTTCTTCATTCGCACAGCCCTTAGCATTGGGGCTATGTTTAATGGAAAGGCAGATTTTCAAATATTGCAGTCGCAGCTGCAGTTAAGTGGTAGCTAAGGGTGATAGTATTTCCAGAATCTTCATTTTTACTACAGTAAAAATTTACTACACTTCCGCAGCTGCATCTGCGTTGGTGTGCTTGGGCAGTCCCCTTGATATTTAGGCAGACATGTCTTCAGACACTAATTTAGGAATAACAAGAGCAAGCCGCAAGGCTCACTGGATGAAGACTCTAGCTTGGAGTAAACATGTAAGGTATAAACATACCTTTGGAGAGTTAGTGTCTCCCCAAGGTCAGTCTTGCAATATAGCAAACCTGTTTATGAAGGTGAGGTCTGAGCTGTGAAGAAGGATCTAGATACAACATTGAGCTCATTTTCCATCCACAGCTGTGCAGAACAGTATGTAAACACAGCTGATGTTTGCCATCGCTGTTATTCCAGTTTAGGGTTCCCCGCACATAGAGAAGGGTCTGAGTGCTCTGAATTGAGAACTCTGTTCATGGCTTGCTTGTAATTCTTAAATCTTTTGTTTATTGAAAATCCAGATTCAGTAGTAAAAGTGGACAGGACACCCTGCTCTTTGGGCTATGGGGGTGTTATTCTTTAGTGCTTTTTCAGAGAGTGATCGGCTGCCCACTTGGGGTGATTCATCTTTTTTCCTTAAGGTGATGCATCGAGAAAGTTTGCTCTGCATCTCTCTTGCCGTGTGTAATAGCACAGTGCAGAGGAGTGAAATGATGTTTCTCTTGATGATCTGTATGCTTTGCTGCCGCGTCAATAACTTGGAGTTAACCTAATATGTGGCTGAAAAATCTCTACACAAGTGAACGCGAGATAAGTATCGGAAGAGGATGATCTTTTAGCGCTCTCGCGGAGCCATCGCCCATGCTCGCGAAGGATTTACAGCCATCATGCGTGAGACGAGCCTGGGAAATAAAAGTGTCAAGTAGCTGCCTGTTATTAGCTTTGGCAATTGGAGTCTTTGTAGCTTAGAGTATTAATTAAAAATTTAAAGACCTCGGGGATTAATTAAACATCTGTGCAACAGTGATCTGGCAAGTGTAGTACAGTTATGTTATTTTAGTGTTCAGGAATTTTGTATGTTTATTTTTAAAGACCTTCTTTCCTTCATTTTTGTACCTGACCTGGAATGGGAAAGAAGAAATTCCTATAAAAGTCTCTCAAATGATTGTATTTCTGCATCAGATATGTATTATGATAAAGGACTTCTCACTGATGCTCAGATTAGAAATTATATTCAAAATATTGTTCCTGTTTCATACTGAATTTCTTCATCTGGTAATATTACCATTTAAGAAGTGATAACATATGCAAGTAACAAGTAAATTGTAAAAGCCCAAGCAGAGTAATTTGATTGTGCTGCTAAAGCAGTGCTAGGGAAGCACTTTGGTCTGTGGCTGCCAGCTTTGAATTACCACGATTTTTATAAATCATACAAGAGCATCATGGGGGAGATAAAGCTTTCAGCCCTGCATTACAAATCCACCATTTTCTATCCAGCAAGCTAAAGAGGAACAACATGCAGCCATCTGTCTCGTAGACTGTGCTGGTGTGTTATCGACCATTACTCTTAACGCTCTAGGGGAGTAAGAGTGGGAAGAAGGAGCACGCCTGAATAATGTAGCCTCTTTGGGAGCCCGTTGCTTTTCACTGTACAGATTTGTAGAAAGGGACGAGTCCAGTCCCCTAGTTGAACTAATGCGCAGTGGGGCCCTGGCAGGTTTCTGCATAAGGAATTGTGCATCTGTTATGCATATGCAGTTTAGGAACCATGGAAAATGAATAGGAACTGTTGGTGCATATCGGCAAGTCTGCATGTGTTTCAACTTATAAATAATAATTTGCTTATTTTTCTCTTAAAACATAGTTTTTTAAAATGTGGCTGGTAAATGTAAATGGTAGCACGGGGAATTTCTGCAACAGGTGTTTCTCAAGAGGTTTCATGTACAAGCCTGTAACAGGAAGCAACTGAATAACACGGTTCACATAGGTTACAAAGTAGTTGTGCAAAGACCTATATAAAAGATGCTTTTAGCTAGCAAAATAACATCTCACTCTAATACTTAAAATTATTTCTGATAGCGTGTGCGCTTAAAGGCTGATGAAGCCCAGGCTGAAAGGGCCTAAGATAACTAACGAGCGTATGGGGATCATCATGCCTCGTAAACAAGGTGAAAGGACTTCACTGGGTTGATAAAAGGATTTGGGCTCAAAATGGTTTTCTTGGTCTCTCATTTTAAACCTAAGCCAGCAGAAAAGGCAGACTAATATAAATGGCCATTCAGTGTTTTTCTCAGAGTACCATCAATTTTTATTTTTTTCTACCTTTGTTTTGCTAGACCTGAAAGATAGTTTTCAAGCCTTAGTTGAACATGTATTTATTAACAGCGGGAATTTAGACCTACCATCTAACTCAACCCAGTCAAACTATCTACTGTGTGAAGTGCATTTCAGCTCTGGCTTTTCTCTTTTTGTTGTTGTTGTTGTTTTCTCCCCTGAAAGATTTTTTTTTCTTCTTTTTCTCTCCTCCTTATCTTTATAAATTATAATGCAATTTCACCATACTTCAACTAGTGCTTTCACTGTTCTTTTTAAGCATGCGTATCATCATCCATGGTTGTAACAGAAGCCTAGAACTGCCTGTATAAATGTAAAAATCTACAGGGGAACTATCACATTCTTAATGTTCTAAAGCAGCAGGCTTTGCATATAGAAATTGCAGCTTAAGGAGAGGAAAGCAATGGCTAACTTAAAAATGAAGACTTAGAACTTGGCATTTCAAACTCTCTGTTTTATGCTTTCAGAATTTTCCTTCCCTGTTATCCATGGGACTCTGGACTCACAACCCTTTCCCTGTTGGGTATATTGTGTGCTTGTACAGTAACTGCAGAGTGTTCACACTGCCTCACTGGGCTCATTCTGTCCCCTGGCCTTCAGCAAATTAGCACTAGAAGATAATTTTCCCTTGGTTCCCTGGGTTCTGAGCTGATGGATGGCTCAGTGCGTAGCCCTCCTACATTGCTTTCCCTGACTGGAAAAAAATGGGGAAGCTGGTAGGAGGATTGCCCAGACTGTGATGCACAGTGCTGCAGCAGCAGGAGCTGCTGTTGAGTGATGATTGCTGTTCCTGCACTGCACAGCATTGAGATTAGTGTCTCTGGCCAGTTATGAGAGGTTCTTCATGCTTCCCTCTGTCCTGTGATCCCTGTCCTACTTCATATACAATATGATCGTGATGTGTATGAAAACCGGTAATCTGACATGCTAGTGCCTACATCTGTCATGTGTGTAACTCCATTTTTTTGAGTTCCTACTCTCCTGTTTCTGCCTGCCGCGCTTTCCTGATCCTGCTTTATCCCATGTCTGGTCTTTTTTTTCCCCTAAAGGGAACTGTGTTTGGTTGCCCACTGTGTGTGAAAGGCGCCGGAGCCTCCGAGTCTGATCAGCACATTAAGCACTTGTGGAGGCAGAGGGATGGACATCTCTTCATGCTCGAATCAACAGTGCATTTCCGTGTTTAAGTCTGTCTGAGACTGTCCAGGAGGTCATGTGTTCTTCCTGATCCAGCAGAAATTTGCCTAACAGGTTTTCAAACTGCCCGGGTAGGGCCAACAGCAAGGAAGGGAGGGGAGGCAATTCCAGCTGAAAAGGCAAATAAACAAGGGAATGTTTCCAGCGGCATCCTGAGATGTTCTGGGATGTTCTCAGGAACATCTCCTGAGCGGCAGGAGAAATGAAAGTTGGGTCACTTTTAGCTGCCTAATGTTAATCCGCAGCAGCTTGGTATGGGTTAAGGGTTGTCACTGTTCAGTACCTATAGAAGAGGTAACATGCAGTAGAAATATTTGCTATTCTTGTTAATGAAGCAAAACACGAGCACTCCTTGTTCTTTTCCTTGGGCTCAAATATATAACTCAAGAGTAGATTTAGTTACCCAAGGAGAGACTGTTTTCATGGGCTGTGTTTATAAACAAGATTTTTTCCAGCACTTTTTCTTCTTAATTCATCTCTGTTATTTTCCTAGGGGAAAAGAAATGTTAGAGATCCAGTTCTTGGAACAGATAGCTTTAGATTAAAATTGTACTTTACAAAAATTTACATCTTCTGAAGTATGTAGCATAGAAGTATGTTTGTTTAGAAGAAGAGACAATTATTCCTGACAATTATTTTTAGTAAACAACAATTATTACTAAAAACGGAGTGGAAATTATGTATTCATAAATACAAATTCAAATGAACAGTTTCCAAAGAAGCCATAAGTTAGTTCAGTAGCTACTGCTTCAATTAGTCAAAATTAATAATTTTGTTCTTAGTACGGACAAGGCTAATGCTATTTAAAAGCATTAGTTGTTTGTACTTAATCACAGGGTAAGCAGTGATGGTGAAAGCCCTTCTAATTGCCTTTACTTATTGTTTTGTTGGCATCAAATAAAAGTAACAAAGGGTTCATTGGATATAGAATTCTTTGTTTCATGGAATTTTTAAACTGATAGTGTCGCTGAAATAATGGGATGCAAACCAAATTTGTCTTGGCATTCTTTTCTGTTGGCATGGTTAAAAAAAAATAAATAAAATTTGCTATATAATCTTCCAAAATGAGATCAGTAGCTTATGATCTCTCACTTCAAGACATTCTGTTTTGTGTAGTTTCAAGAGTTCAAGTAGCTTAGCAGTCTAGCAAGAAACTTTTTAATTCTGCATTGCCTGAAACATATGTGGGGAAAAAAAGGGCGCTTTACTCTTAAAGATTCCTATTTTCTATGGCTTTAGTGTCTGTTGCCTTTCATTTCCAGGCATCTCTTTGTCTTCTAAAATTTTATTTAGTTTAAATTTTAAATAAAGACTATCTTTAAACAAAACATTGGCCTTTTTTTGTATAACATTGAAATGGGTACTAACTTGCACAAAATTTTGAAAATTAAAAATCTTTTTGTAACTCCACTCTCTGAATTCAGTCTGAAGTTAGTTATTTTCAAGTCATCCCAAATTCTGTTTTTTTTCCAATGTGACAAAACAGAAATGGATTTGGAGCAGGAGACAGAAGGAGAATTCTCAGGCGGAAGATTTTAAGTATGAGATAAATTGATGTTTTGAGGTGAGATTTCCTAAAGATAAAGGAGCAGAAGAGAAAGCACCTCAGATGCAGGACTGAGAGGCTCTTACAGGAGGAATCACAGAAAATGAGACAGAACAAGATTTCGGGAAGAGCGTGCTCATCAGAGTAAGCAAAGGAGAATGGCAGTGGAGCCCAGACCCTGAGCTCGTTCAAGCACAGACCTTGAGAAGCTCTGGTGAGGTGTGTAATAGTTTTGGGCTGAGGGAGTGGAGGGAATTATATGATGAGAAAAACTTAACTGGTTACAATGGGAAAGAGGTAGGAGATAGTGACGAGTTAAGAGAAAAGCCTAAAGGAGAGGAAGAGAGGAGGAGTATGAGGGAAATGAGAGAGGAGGGAGCTAAAAGAGTTAGAATAGACAAGAAATCATTCGGCATCCACTTAATGCTTGAGAGCAATCTTGAGATTGCTCATTACTTCTTTCTTCCTCAAAAATAAGTAACCAAAGGGGAAAGTCTCAGAAGAGCTCTTCTGATTGATGGCCTTATGCCTGCGCTTGAAAAGTTTTCTTTCTGCAGAAGTCAGTTAGGCAACTGTCTAATCTCTGTTATCTCCCCTGCCTTGCGATCTCTAGACAGGCGGGAGATTGATATGACTTTTATCTTCCATTTCCTCGACTGATGCCTTATGACTGATCACTTGAGTGTTTGGACATCGGACATGAAAATTATGTTCATTCAGCGATCTCGGTGTAACTTTTGTGCTCTACCTAATGACCACAAAGCACGTTCGGATACTAGGGAGAGAAGCTGGGCTCTTATTACAGGCTGGCTAGCAGAGGAGGTGCCCTTGCTATCTGGCAAAGCAGTAATGCCAGTTGTGTCCGAATGACACTGTCCTTTAGTCATTGCTTCCACTGGGAGAGCCAGCCTGCTCGTAGGTGCTCAGGCCGCCTGGTATTGGCTGCACGGTCTTGCTAATTTTGTTTCTCCGCTTGGGATCTTTCTTGGTTCCTTTGAAATCTTTACCTCAGACTTTGTGCTAGCTGCCAGTGTGTGAGGAGTGTAGACTTTGATATGCGATACTAGGCTTTCTCTTTCCATGCCTGTGCAGTCGTTCTTGTCCCTTTGAACTAAATGTGCA
>VWPW01000880.1:1895-13243 GCA_013389825.1 Crypturellus undulatus | reverse complement strand
TCTAATTTTGATGAAACAACATTTATAGATGTCCCATTCCTCAATCAAGAATTTCAATCATTTTTTTCTACTGAGTAGGCCCAAATATCAACAAAAATAATGACAGCTATTACACATTTAAAACATCTGTAGGCCTTGACTCCCCAGCTAGGACACAGAAAAAAAATGGGCCCTTTCTTCTGAATTGTCTACTGAGAGTACAACCATGTCAAGATTTCCCTTTTATTACACTGTGCACAGAACAGGGACATAGTCACAGTTGCTTTCTCTAGATGATACTGTAATTATCACATTAATCTGTATAACAACCTTCACTCCTTCCCCTGAGCCACACTTATTCCCATACCAGACTGATGTGTCCTCTCTCCTCAGGACAGGACTCAGTATGGTGGAACATTGTCCATCAAAACTAGCTCTAAGAGATTATTCATTATTCAAGTCTGAGTTGCTTTTAGAACCCTCCCTCCCCCAAAGTAAAATAAATACATAAATAAATAAACTGACTTTAATGAGGAAAGATTGATTTTCATTAAATTGGCTTTTCATTAAAACCACAAACACCACAAAAAGACAATTCCCACTACTTCAGTATGAAACTAATGGTTGTATCTCTTGGGAACTGGGGTCCTGACCATTGCACGGATGTATCCCAAACTGGACTACATCTCCCTAGATTTCAGCAGAGCCCAGTAAATCCCAGGAACTGATTCAGAGAAACAGGGAAAGGAGAGAACCCTCCTGTTTTGTAAGCAGTGAAGACTTTCCTCCCCTGAGGATAACTAGAAAGATGCCTCTTTGGACACCACGCTCTTTTGAAGAGCAGCAAACTCACTGAAACCGGGCACGGGCTCCCTTCTCTCTTTCCCCAGCAACAACTCGTGCAGATTTGGACCTGCTGTGGAGCGGCAGAGGTAGGTTAATTAACACACTAAGTCATATAGAGACCATGCCAATGGGGAAAATGGAGCTGTGTGAGTTGCCTCCATCTGCATCCTGCCTTGTCATGAGATCCCAACTGTTTGATTAAGAATGACAAGTGCTAACTCCTGTCTGGGGTTCTCTGGGCCCTCCTGCTGCCATGGTCTCATCCCATTTTCTTTCTCAGAATTACAGCAATTGGCAACAGAAAAGACATTAGTTCATCTATCCCATATGCTCACTCTTCACCTGGGCCAGGGCAAAATTAATCCCTCTATTCTTGCAGTTCATTGTCCAGCCAAGTTTTAAATGACTCACACAATGCAGATTCCTTTAAAAAGCAATTCAATTGACTAATGTGTCTCTAGGCCTGGTTACGTCCCATACATGAAGGAATAAAATTACATGTTTGGGAGACAGGTGTACCTGCAAAGTTCCCCTCATAGAGGATTCACCACTGTTCCTTTGGGAATAGACTAATCCTCTACCCAGCAATCATAGGCTTATCAGCAGGCTCTATTTTGCCCATGAGTTATGCCTTGGGTCCAACATGGATCCTTTCAGATCCGGGATGCAACCTCTGGTGGACCACAGAGACAAAACTGGAACTCAGATTGATGAGAAACGGTTAATTGTAGCTGTTTTGGTTTTCTAAAAAGAAAAAAAAAAAAAAGCAATTTCTATTTGACAGGGATTTGGATTTCACAGTGTGTGTAAATACGCAAACCTGATGACGTTTCCTCAACAACACTGAGCTAGTGTTCAGAGCTGTAAACCCAGATAGGGTCACACTAGCAGAGTCCATTTTTATGGATGGCAGAAATTGAATGTGTGGGAAGGAATGGAGGGAACGGAGCAGATGGGAATGGAAGGAGAAAGGATTCAATAGGTTGATCCAGATCCACCAAACAGTTTTTATGTCAGACCCTTATTTCCTTTATGCAGGAAACTAAGATTAAGACATTTCCTCCAAACAGCTGAGTCAGAGAATCATCTTTTTTATTATTTTTGCTTGGAGTGAACGTCCCTGTTTAAATCCTGCAAAATGATAGTAATTTAAGACACAAAGAAAAGCTAGGTAAATTCTTAGTACCACAACCCACTGGGAATGAATGTCGTTTTCAAGTTATATTTGTTTTTGCATTTGTTTTCCTTCTTTTTAGCTAACAGAGCCTTGTACTTAAATATCCCCTGAAGGCAGAAAAATATTAAAACCTACAGAACAGCTGACATAAAGAAAAGGATTGGAAAGAACACCTGAATAAAGTGGTTATTATTATTCTCTATAATACACACACATACACACACTAATTCCTAGCAACTTCTGTACTAACAACTTCTGTGACAGTTGACAACGTTCCACTTCAGTAATCAGGATTTATTGCATTCTATCAGTAATAAGGTTAACATTACCCAGAAAAATTCATTCTATCCGAACAGACAAATGTGCACTCAACAGCTTTTGCAAAATTTTCAGCCTTGATACAGAGTTCACCTATATCAACAAAGGTTTTAATTCAAACCTTATTGGGTGCACTAATTTTTTTTTTTTCTGTGCTCACTCATTGAAAAAAAAAAGAAAAAAATCTATTAAGCCTCATTGCTTACTTCTGGAAATGGGAAAAAATATCATAGAAAGTATCTTTTTAGTGAATTACAGAAATTGTTCAACATGGGGGAAAAGGAAGGAAACTATGCTTTTTACATTCAGAAATAGGAAACTAGAGATCAGTAGGATACAGCAGTCCAGAAATTCCTCTTTCTGAGTCTCAGCTCCTGGTTTAAATCTCTAGAAGATAAAAAAGCAAATAAATAAAACAATCAAATCAAGAACTATTGCTCATCCCAGACTCAAAATACTCTCAGTTCGCAGAACTTAGTTGTGAGTCTAAGAAGAGTCAAAAAATAGAGCAGGAAGAAGAATTGCTTCCAAGTCCCAGATGAATTTCATTCATAATCAATCAAAGACCTGGAAATGGACATAACCTTCAAATGCAGAGATGCCCATGATGGTCATCCTGGAGGAGCAAGCCTGGAAGCTCTTGTCCTACAAGCCAGGACTTTTCTATATTTCAATTAAGGAATGAACTACTACTGTAGCACCAATGCCTGTTCTGAAAAATAATCTTTATGGAGAGTAACTCCAGCCATCTCAATGATATTTCCCGAGGATGAAGACAATACACAGTTTGTGGTAAAATCTGGCCTGTAGAAATCTGGTCTCCTTTACTATATGGCTCATTCAACTCTGGGAAATATGTTCCCACTAAACAATGATGTGTTGAAATCACAGTCAGAATGGGCATAGTTAACCATGGTTGGAGGGGATGTGGTATATGCTGTATCCCCTCTGGCCTCCTAGTTGGGCACTGTGCTTGAAAACTCACTGTGAGACTGGAAAGTGGGACTTGCATTAAAGGCAGAATGACATGCTACAACCGTCAAAAATCTTTTTCCCTGTTATAAAGAGTTCTACCAGGAACTGGACAGCATAGAGATTTCATCTTTTATATGTATTAAGGTGCCTTTATGGATTCTGTCCCTTTAGCATGAGAATATCTCACAGGTATTGCTGGACAATTCCTTACAACATACTAAAGCAAGTGAGAAATAATAACAGTTTTTTAACTTCAGCTAAGTGCAAAGGTGATTTTCCTTTGTGTTGGCTGAGCTGCTAGATGGCAGAAGTTATGATCCTGTCCTGCTTGACTAAGATTTTGCTGTAAGGTTGTTCTCACTCTAGTGAGGCTATGCACAAAAAGAATAATCCTAAAGTTTTAGGTAACTGAAAGTAACTTGGCAAATTTCTCTCCTCCTCCTGACTCACTTCTTCGTGCAGAGTGAAGAAGCACTAGAAGGTTTGAGGTAGACCTTCCTCATTTAATTCCTATCTTGACCCAGCAAGTGAAGAAGATCTGATTATGTGGACAGGTAGCTCTCAAGGTATCTAATTGCAGAGGGTAATTTCTTGAGGGGAGCTCTCCTGTCCTCTCACACTGGACAATCTCAACCACTGCTGAGTAACTATATGTCATCACTCAAAGCTGAAAGCTAACTTCTCTAGCTACAAGGCACCTATACAAGCCCGTTCTTGGGCACCCTAGTGCAAATCACAGTGACTTTTAAAACTTTTACACACTTATTGCTCAGTCACAGCCATTTAGTGAAGCACAGATCAGTCCTGATCTCTTCTCTGGCCAGATCCCAACACATAAAATTTGGTTTTGAAATGAGCCTACGACTGAGACCCTCACCTTCCTCCTGAAACTTCTTGGAAAAAACAAACAAACAAAGAAACAAACAAAAACCCCACAAACATACATCCTCACTCCTGGTCTGTAGGAGATGATACTTCTTTACCTGAAGCACAGAATCTGTGTAGATAAACAAGAAAAATATAAAAAATGTACAGATAGAGTATATAGGACCAACTTTTAAAAAAAGCAGCAACAAAATTAAAAGATAAAACACCTCCTCTCATGGCACCTTTGGTAGCAACGGCCTTGCTCAGGTCTTCCACCCCCTGCTCTCTCCTGCTCATAGCTTGGGGACTGTTTGGACTCTAATGCTAAGGTCTAAGGCAGTTTCTCTATTGACTTTAAGGGAATTGTTGCCTGGTTCATGTCTGGGTCTTCAATGCCCAGAGCATTTCTGTGATGGCCACAAAAACTCTCTTACCTTTGGCAAATGGACCTCAGAGTTTACAAAAGGCTGTGCTGGCAACCCCTTTGCTGAGGAGCTCCCTGCTCTGTCTGGTTCACCAGTCTGTGCACGTCCAGCTATAAAAGAGGGTGGTCACTGGCATTCAAGACCACTGGGCAAGATCCTTACCACCAAAAACATCCTTCTCTCCATCAGGTGGCCTTTTCCCTTTCTTCCTCCCCTGTCTTCTGTCTCCTCTCTGCTGTCCCTCCCTCTGCACAACCTCCTGATGGACCTCCATACATGGAAACAATTTCACTAGCAGGATAATATATGTACCAAAGCCTGCTCTAATGGACCCACAGCAGACAGACAGACAGACCGAGGCAGGCAGGAAGGAAGGAAGGAAGGAAGGAAGGAAGGAAGGAAGATTATTTTCAGTAAAAAGAACTGAAGAATGAATTCTAAAAAAATACTTTAACGAATTGAAAATAAAACAGTTAATTTTTCTCTAAGATTGCCACTGACTTAAAAAAAGAAAAAAAAAAAAAACTAAAAAGACATTGGACTTGAACAATGCATGAGCACACACACAACCCACATAGCTATGTGCAAATCCACATATTTAAAGTGTGATTTTTTTTGAAAGGAGGAATTAAATTGACCTTTTTTTTTTTTTTTAACCCAGAATGATGTAATGAGAACATGAATGAACATACTCATGAAAAGAAGAAAGTCTACAATGATCATGGTTTCAAGTAGCCCTTCTTTGGAATATTGGTTCCAGATGGAACCAGTTGCTGTTCCTTGCTGACCTTGAAAAAGCAGTTTGTTTTTAAATACATAATTTATATGTATGTTTTATATATAATATATATATTCCACTGATTTCCTGGGGTTCATAGCCAAGGTATACCACATCTACATCAAAAGGCTCTGACAGAAAGCTTCATCCATAGGTTGCCTGTTGCCTGTTGCTGAACCACATACCAAAAAATACCTCCATCTCATGCCTCTGTCCACATTTATGTTGTCCAAGGCCCAGACATCTGACTTCCACTCAGAGATGCATGGGGATTTCAGAACTGAAGCTGAAACTCCATCTCTCTCTTGCAGCTAGATACCCTGCCACGCAATTGGGGCTTTGGAGAGCTGCTTCACAGTGTGCTTGCCTGTACTTTGTGATGAACAGAGAGCAAGAGATGCTCTGAGTAACAGCCCAGGCTTGTTTATTCCACATGACAGGTAGAAAGAACCCAACTCCACCAACACAAAAAGGGCTTGGGAGAAAAATTGATACAGGCTGGACCAATTTGAAAGAAAATAAGACTTGTTAACATATCCTGTTGGTCTCTGAAGTCCAGGCAGTCAACCTGAAGATGTGATGGAATAATGAATAGCAGCTTACACCTGAATAATATGGTTTATGCAGATGTACCAAAACTATTTCACAGTCTGTGCTGATTTTCCTGTTACATTCAGTTACTCCTCACTTAAAACGTGAGTCCTCAGGGAATGCACCCCAGAGTGCTGCGGGAGCTGGCGGATGTCGTAGCTAAGCCACTCTCCATCATCTTCGAAAGATCCTGGAGAACGGAGGAGGTGTCAGAGGACTGGAAGAAAGCCAATGTCACACCAGTCTTCAAAAAAGGCAAGAAGGAGGACCCAGGCAACTACAGGCCAGTCAGCCTCACCTCTGTGTGTTGAGAAGCTGAACGATTTATCTAAAACACGACTGTGTTTGTGCTGCAGGAGTATTTACTGTTCTAAGGTTTCCTTCCATTTGGTAGCTGTAGGTAGAATAGCCTTATGTAAAATTGTGGGGGGGAATCAAACCTTCAAAGGAGCTTTAAAAGGATAATGGCCCAACCCACTGTCTGTTTGGGAGATTTTATTTGGACAGAGCTGATGCTGAGCATTTTGTGACCATACATTTGTACGTGTTTTATTGCATCTTTGCACAGCTGCATGCAGGAGATAATACAACTGACAGGCTAGCAATGACAGATTCCTCCAGCATGGAGGATGCAAGATGCTCAGGACCTGGACTAAGTCCTCTCTAGCATGATAGCATCATCTTTTCTTTTCCCTTCAATGACAGTCACAAGATATTTCCCATCCACAGGGAAGATGCTCTAGCATGGGTGGGTACTAAGCCCCTGACAAACTGGTCCTAAAGGGATATCCCTCCAGATTCCATTCAGGGCACCCATCTGCCCTTGCATTCATCTTCTAGGACACTTACATAAGACTGGAAAAAACATCATGCAAAGCTGAGGTGGGGAGGGAGGAAGAAACAAGAGGATGAACACATCAACCAGCAGAACAGAATTTTAAAGCCATCATTCTGCCCTTCCTCAATCAGTGGGCAAAGCTGAGAAGCCCATCGCTGTTGCGATTATGAAGATCAAAAGGACCTGCGGTTTCATTTTACACCCCAACCTGTTCTCTCCTTTGGACAGGAATGGATGTGTTCACAACTGGTTCAGTATTTCAGTTAGTTTGTACTAACTAACTTTCAGTTAGTTCGTACTAACAAATAGAGAGGGACTTGCTGGAGATGTGAAGGTGGGGGGTAGCCTTGGCTGCAGTGACCATGAGTTGGTGGAGTTCAGGATCTGATGAAGAGGAGGCAGGGCTGTGAGTAGCCTTGCAACCATGGACTTCAGGAGGGCCAACTTTGGCCTCTTCAGAGACCTCCTTGGAAGAATGCCATGGGCTAGGGCTCTGGAAGGAAGGGGGGCCCAAGAGAGCTGGTCAGTATTCAAGCAGCACTTCCTCCACGCCCAGCAACAGTACATCCCTATGTGCAGGAAGTCAGGCAGAGGGGGCAGGAGGCCTGCATGGGTGAGCAAGGAGCTGCTGGCAAAACTCAAACAGAAAAAGGCATTATACAGAAAGTGGAAAAAAGGACAGGGTCCTTGGGAGGAGTATAGGAATGTTGTCAGGGAATGCAGGGATGTGACGAGGAAAGCTAAGGCACGATTAGAATTAAATCTAGCAAGGGATGCTAAAAATAACAGGAAGAGTTTTTTCAAATATATCAATGGTAAAAGGAAGATGAGGCAAAACGTGGGTCCTCTGGTGAACAGCATGGGTGTGTTGGTGATGAAAGACACAGAAAAAGCAGAGCTACTGAATGCCTTCTTCGCTTCAGTGTTTACCAAGGGCAGCCCTCTGGAATCCCAGACCCTAGAAATCAGAGAAGGTGCCTGGAGAGAGGAAGACTTGCCCTGGGTAGAGGAAGATTGGGTTTCTTAGGGAAACTGGACATCCACAAATCCATGGGCCCTGATGGGATGCACCCCAGAGTGCTGCGAGAGCTGGCGGATGTCATAGCTAAGCCACTCTCCATCATCTTTGAAAGGTCCTGGAGAACGGGGGAGGTGCCAGAGGACTGGAAGAAGGCCAATGTCACACCTCTCTTCAAAAAAGCAAGAAGGAGGACCCAGGCAACTACAGGTCAGTCAGCCTCACCTCTGTCCCCGGAAAAGTGATGGAGCGGCTCATACTGGCCATTGTCTCCAGGCACGTGGAGGACAAGAAGGTGCTCAGGAGCAATCAGCATGGGTTCACGAAGGGGAAATCATGCTTGACTAACCTGAGAGCCTTCTATGATAGAATGACTGGCTGGGTAGATGAGGGGAGAGCGGTGGATGTCATCTATCTTGACTTCACCAAAGCTTTTGACACCGTCCCTTACAACATCCTCCTGGACAAGCTCCGGGAGTGTGGGATGGATGAGTGGACGGTGAGATGGGGTAACAACTGGCTGAATGGCAGAGCCCAGAGGGTGGTGATCAGCGGTGCGGAGTCTAGTTGGAGGCCTGTGTTGAGCGGTGTCCCCCAGGGGTCAGTCCTTGATCTAGTCCTGGTCAATTTATTCCTCAATTACCTGGATGAAGGCACAGAGTGCTCCCTCAGCAAGTTTGCCGATGATACCAAACTGGGAGGAGTATCCGATAGCCCAGAGGGCTGCGCTGCCATCCAGAGGGATCTGGACAGACTGGATAACTGGGCGGTGAGAAATCTTATGAAATTCAAGAAGGCCAAGTGCAGGGTCCTGCACCTGGGGAGGAATAACCACAGGCACCAGTACAGGTTGGGGACCGACCTTCTGAGAGCAGCTCTGCAGAGAAGGATCTGGGCGTCATGGTGGACGACAAGTTGACCATGAGGCAGCAGTGTTCTTCTATTTGAGAAATGTTCACAGGAAGCAATGTTTACCTGGGAAAAGCTACAAGAACTAGAGGACAGAAAAAGAAAAGGGAAAAGAGGAAAAACACCCAGCAAGATGCATCCACACAGAGGGAGAAGCCCTTCTGCAAAAATGTTATGTGAAGTTCTGCAACCTCAAACCTTTTTAACACTTACTTGCCAAAGTAAACTGCAGTTTGCATTTTCAGTGCTTACTTTTTTAGCTGTAATTTTTGCTGTATGCTGACAGCTCAGTTCTAAATATATTTGCGCAAAGAGAAATGAATGAATGCTCTTCCTGCTAGCAAATGCACTAACTGTCTCTGCACTTCACCAGGCTGTGAAAGGCAGACTTCACACCAGGAGCAGCAGTCCAGGATAATCAGCCTGTTCACTCTCTTCATTCACCTTTTGAACACTTTTGCATGCATTCTGATTTTATCATGGCAGAGATGATGCTGAAAGCATCTTAAATATTTGCTTTTAATTGCTGGCTTGTAAAATGTTTGGCTTTTAAAGAGGGAACATGATTACTAATGAAAATCCCAAAAAAGCAATCACCAAACTGATGGTAAGAGAATGTTTGAAGGGAATCAAGCGAATTTTCCATTTAGGCCTTGGTCCAAAGGCCAATGAAGCCTCAGTAGGTTTTGGGTCAAATCTTAAATAGTTTCATGAGTACACACTGGTTTCAGATTTCATCTCTCTACCTCTGGAGATTTAGTTTTTACACAGTTGAGAGAAAATCTTACCTTCTGTTCAACATCAGACTGCTTGCCTTGCCTGCAGAAAGTCCTCCTGACAGCAAAAGCAATTGTTTACATGGCAATGTTGGTGTTAAGAGAATATTCTGGGGACTAGGATTTTATCTTTCTTTTAATGGGTGGAGGATGAGTCAGGATTTTCCTTTGGACTTGGTAGTTAAGGGAACTAGCTTATACAAACGGGTCACGCAATTTGATATTCTATTCTTTGCACTGCTAAATGTGACAAACAACACTAATGATAGCTCTTTCCTACACTGCTTATTAAAATAGCAACAGTAGGTACACATCTGCCCATTAATGCAATGCTATCTCTGCAATCCTCTGAGCTGTGTGAAAGGTCTCACTCAGCAGACTGTCTTGCATGCTTAATCTCCACAGCACCCTGAGGTATAGAGAAACATTCTTCTCCTGTGGTCCCAAGAAGAGGGTGATGGATGGAAGAGGCCAAGAGAGATGGCCAAGGTAACCCAGGTTGCTGGCAACAGAGCAGGTAGTTAAACACAAAGTTTTAGGTTCTCTCTTTAACTTTTGGACTACTTTATGCTGCTCATAACAGATAAAGTGACAGAAGGAGCCCAGCAACATCCTCTAGCTTAATAACAATCACTACTATGCTAGGAGACTGGATGGATAATACAGTCCCAAAGCATGGACATGAACTAATGTCATCAGCATTGGTATAAATAGGGTGCCTGCATTTAATTAATAAATAATAGGTTGCAATGCTAATCTCCTTCTGCTAACTCTTTTCTAAAGGTGCAGTCTATTAATCACATGTCACTACCAGCTTGGTCACTTCTTTTTTTAGATTCAAGACAGAAAAAAAAGCTAGCAATAAATGGATTCTAGATAGGATAGCAGGATCCTAGATAGGATAGCAGAGCAATTGAATAGCACAGCCAGCATTATGATCCACTGCTGATTTCAGTCCTTAGTTACAAGTTTTTCCCTCTAAGAATGGATAGATTGCTTTAGAGAGAGAGAGTGAAGGCTTGCAATGTTGTTAAAGATCAGCATGTTACTAATGTCTTCAAAATAGAGGACTTTTTTCCCCCCTTCCTGATTATTTGCCCATGGAAATCCTATCGCCCTACAACGTAGTCCACCTATAAGATACATATAGATGGCTATGGGGAATCCGGCTAAGGCAGATGAGGCATTCCCTCTGCAAGTTATTGATCTGGTGCAGAGAGAACGGGTTCGATGCCAAACCTCAACTAGCATTCGATGTGGAAACGTGGGAGGATGTAGGGTGACAGCTCTGGGATCGTATCGCTGATGGGGATAAGCGTGCTAGGGACCTTGCTACTACTTGGAAGCTGGTCCTATCTACCTTATCCGAGATGAAAGCAGAAAAAAAAGTGGCCGCTGGAGCCACGGCAGCCTTTGCTAGCAGTTCGGGGACGGGGCCACCACATCATCAAAAGATGCTGGTGTTTGAAGAACAGCTAACTCCCGCTCCAGCCACGGCGTCTGCCCCGTCCGCCTCCGCCCCCAGACCCCCACTCTGAGCCTGAGGAGCGGCCCAGCTGGGCCCAGGATATCTTAAGGCGGCTTGAGAAGTTAGAGAACGGGACCAGGGAAGAAAAGCCAACTGGGACAAAGGAGACCTATTTTAATGAGAGCGTGATGAAAGCCTGTGGGAGGATGAAGGAGGAAGAGGGTTATGATCCCCAAAGTCACTGGAGGAAGATAAGACTATCACTCGTGGAGCAAGGAGAGTTGTCAGCTTTTCCTGTGATAGCGGGCCCCCCGGGACAGCCAGCTCAGTGGACGACTTTGCCGTTTGAGCTAGTAAAGGAAGCGCGAAAGTCAGTACAACAG
>VWPW01000876.1:0-16472 GCA_013389825.1 Crypturellus undulatus | reverse complement strand
AAAAAAAAAAAAAAAAAAAAAAAAAAAAAAAAATCGATAACACAGGTTGTGATCAGGACAGGTACATCAGAAGGACGGGCAGTATTTGAATAGAAAGGACACAGATTTTGGGGGATGTGCTCCAGCCTCAAGGCTGGAAAACAAAGTTAAAAAGGCTAGAAAGACCTAATCTTCTCCAATACATCTTAACCAAGAAGGTAGAATAAAGCAAAAAAACACCACTGACAAAAGGATGCAGGAAATAACTAACACCAGTTTGAAACAATTTCTTCACGTTTTAGAATTGAAGTCATATCCATTACCTCATTGCCAAAAAGCAACCCACAATGTTAAGCTCATTTAACATATATGCTGGCTACACCCTGTTACACAGTAGGAGCTTAAAACTAAACCAAGGAAGTTCTCTTCATTTTCTATTTGAAAATCTTTGATTTCAGGACGACACACCAAGCACATGTGGACAGAAGGGAAGGAGAAAGCAGCCCACAGGAGACCATGCAGCTCTCCAGCCACAAGCGTTCTCCTGTTCTCAGCCTTGGAAAAGACATTTCTGAAAATAGCACGGCCAACAGCAGTTGTACAGGGCACACATCAGCCCAATAATATTTTTCTAACACATTTACCCCATTTAAATCCCATCCCCTCGGTGTGGTTTTATCACGTGGCAGGAAAATGATTCATCCTGCTATAAATTTCAAGACCAAAGGACAGGACAGTGCATTGAAATGCACGGGCCAACCATGAAAATCTCAAAGTCTGTCAACAAATGAAGCTCATTTGGAATAAACTGAATACAAAGGGCAGCTATGAAACCACACGGTGTAGAACAGCAGGGACTTGGTGGTACAGCATGAACTTGAAAGTGCCTGTCAATGTGGCATTTTGTGTGATCAAAAGCCATACAAACCAAGGGGTCTTGGGGCCAGGCGTAGCTGTCAGCTGGGGAGGGAATCCAGAACAACCACATAGTTTCCAGGTTCAATATGCAGCAAAATGAGAAAGTGTTTGGAGAGGCAGAGGGAAGCAATGTCTGCTAAGGGAACAGAATGAACTAACATATGGACCACGTCTTTGCTTTTTCACAAAGCCCCAAGCTTTGCCTGCCTCGATAATGAACAAAATAAATTCACTTCACCTTCTAAAGTGGAGCACACCAATATGCTCCCAAAACACATATTGGGAGCGCCACTTTTCTCTCTCTGTGCTCTGCAGCGACAGGGAAAGAACCACTCTCCATCCAGCTCCACAGCGGAGCAGAGGAAGATACACCAATCCAGGAAATGTTTCTGGAGACACTCATTGCTATCAGAAGGGCGCTACTTCTGGTCATAAATCTTCCCCGCTACCCACAGGTTCGAAACCTTGATGGTTCAGCTGCTTGCACTGGTCACTCAAAACCTTAAAACAGCATCATATGGTTGGACATAGTATATGGCCAATGCTACAGCAACTGGAGCATTAAGGGACTGTACAACTTTACGCTATCTTAACATAAAACCTCAGATATGCACAGCATCATCAAAGCAAAACCACCAATCCCCCTTCTCCTCCTTTTCTAGGACAAAATTTGCTGCTACTCAAAAAAACAACAGGCCAAGACACATCCCAGCTCTCCTAAGATGCTGATTCACAGCCTACCGTCTCGAGGACATTTTTACTTGAAGCAACCTTCAATAAAACTTGCATCCATTTTTTCTTCCGTAACGCAAACTGTCAAGTTCTGGATTGCAAACGCTCAGTTTCCCACATTTCACTTGCTTTATTGCAGGCAAGGGGCTTTGTCGGGTTGAAGCACGGCCGGGTAGGCTTTGCTTGTCATTTTAATTCACCACCGGTTGCAAGAGGAGAACTGCTCCTTTTCTGAAGCAAAACGTCAAAAATACTCTGTAGTTTCTGGGAAAGCAGATTGAAGCTGGATTATTTCAGTTTTGCTGCAGTGCCATCCATTTGCAGCAGCAGAAGCACTAAGCAGTTGAAATCAGGCTGCCAGTGCACATACATCAATACTACTTAATATTCTTTTCATCCCACTTCTAAGTGCATTTGATTTCTTTGATAGCTTCTTGACAATACTTTTTCATTGCAGTTATTATCTAAAAAATAATTTAATTTCTCTTTTAATGTGCATAACTTACTGTAAAGCCAATGTAAATACTGTTAAAGCCACTCGGGACAGGGAACAAATGTGATGGTCTCCACAAGTTCTGCAACCTAAAGAGGCTCTCTGAGCTGCAGGTTGGGTGAAAGACGGATGTCCAGGACACCAGAGGTATTCATGGTCAGTGCAGCTTACTCTTTTTTTAGTAAGGATTTCACCTAAACAAGCCAAAGATTTTTGGTCTGCACCTAATAAGCAGCACTGGTTTGGAACTGCAGTCTAAAATCAGCCCTGCTTTGACCTGCACTGTCCCAAGACTGCTCTGACCCTTCTACCTATCTGAAACCTGGAGAAAAGCAAAGAAATCAAGTTAGTGAGAAACCAAGGGAGATTCCAGCGAGACTGGAACCTCATGCAAGTCATTGGGCTGACTGTGAAACGACTCAATTTCTCTTAGCAAAACCAGAGGGTGAAGCCCGAGCGCACAGTTTTGGTATTTGCCAGTGACTTGCTAGTCAAACCGAAGTCTGGGAATCCCTGTCTAGAATGACTTAGAAAAAGATTATTACATGATGCATTTTGAAGTAATATTCTCCATTTTAGAGAAGCCAGGCCTGAGAGAACAGAGCTGCCACCTGTGAGAACTGAGATAAATTAACATGGCCCTGACAGAAAACCCAGAAAAGGACCTCGCATTACATAGGGTTTTGAAAAGTCTTAATAGCCTCTTACTCTCCCCAAAGCTTATGTCTGAGCCCAAATTCCACACGCACAATTCCTCCTCCTATATAACAAGATGCTTGTTGCATCATTGACAAATGCAGAATTAAAAAAAATACTTTAAAAATAAATCAGGCTTTGGTTATGAAATATGCTAAGCAAGAATCAAAAATGATTAAATCCAAACAACACTAGAGAAATGATTTACTTTACATTTGTGAAATGTTCTTAAGTCATTTACATTGCAAGTGCAGAAACGTCTCTAACAACTGCACTAAAATCTTGACTTAAAAATTCCCAGATCTGCCTTGCTCTCCTGCGTGGCTCTGAGGAGAATTGAGACTGGAGTCTAAGCCTGGGCCCAGGGGAAATGCCAAATAGTGGGGGAGAGAGGAGAATAAATAAGTCAGACTTAGCACAACACCAGCAGTTTAACAGATAAAGAACATCTTTGGAACAAAGTAATCTATGGGTAATATTTGTTTACTAAATAAACTCAAGGCGTATAGGAATATCTCTGCAGGACTTTGTCAATATAATGATTTTTTTGCCTTTGTGGGCAACTAGAGCTTAATATTAGAGGACAGTTGCATCCGATTCTGTTGCTATCAAGGTTTAAACATACAAAAGATGGAAAATATCACTAATATTCTTCAAAATGAGACATGAAATTCGTTTCAGCCAGAACAGCAGAGTCATTGTGGGACATCCTCCACAGTGGCAAGCAGCACCCTTAAGGCTAAAGGCATCAGCAAGTTCATTCACTGAGCCGGAACGTAAACTCGGCAGCACGTAGGGATGCTCCCAAGCTCGGGGACGTGCCTGTCTATACTATTAAGTTGTTTCAAGGTCCTCGGTGCAATATGGCCTGTGCCAACTAGCATTTTCCCATGCAGTCGTAGGCACAGTTTGAAAGCTGGCACCGTTTCCATGCCCATGGGATCGTTTTGTAGGTTAAGAGATTTTTAATGGTATGGATGTGGGTCATCCTAAACCAACGGGCCTCAGCGCCCTAAACATTCCTAGACACAGCACAGAGGTAACCTCTAATGCAACATTCATTACCAAGTATTTTATTACAAAAGCTCTCTCCAGACACTTCACAGCATGGAGGATTCAAAAGTATTTTTTAAATAAATTCTAAGCGTGTGCAATGGCAGCCGTTTCCAGTATTTATCTCCTGGAGTGTCCTAGAAATTCAAGCTAAATAAACAAAAGCTTGCATCATTCAAAGCGCTGATAAATAGCTGCTGAGAACTTCAACGCTGCTGATACACAGAGCTTACAGAGGCAAAGGCATTTATATTCTAAAGCTACATTTGTAAATTGCTCAAGCATCATACCATGACAACAATCTTATAGGATAAAGTAATCTTTAATAACAGGGAGAGTAAGTCTATATTCATGCTTCTTGCTTCTAACAAGCATCAAAGCCAAATGTCCATGTGACTCCACAGCAGCTTCTAGGCACTAAATTTAGAGCCCTAATGCTACCAGCCCTCTTATATGTGAGTAACTTTGTGCACACAGGTTGCCTCACGTAGCTTCTCCCCATTCATTTTCCATATCCAATACCTCAGGATGCTCATTATGGACACATACGACATCTTAATATTATCTTATTAGCATCTGTGGTGCTCCAAGCAGGAATTTGCCCAGGAACAATCTGCACAACCACAGGATTTCTGGCCATGTTAAACTCAAACTAGTCCAGACAGGAAGACCCCGGCCCAAGCAGAACCCGGGGCTCAATCTTGCTTGAAAGAGGAGCTAAATTCCTCCACAGCTAAATGTCAGAAGCCAGAAAACTAGGAAATTGCAGGACTTTCAGGAGCATGGGTGCTCCTGGAGAACAGCAACCTCTACTACAATAGAGGCAGTTACAGGGAAAGGAGAAAAAAAAAAAGAGAAAAAAAGTTAAATGGCTTTTTTTGCAGCCAACTCATGAAAAGAATCGAACCGTAGCAACAAAGAGACGAACTTATTACCATGGTTATTGCTGCTATTTCTAGCCAACGTGAATGGGCTTTTTAGGCTTTCATAAGAGAATTTACAGACTCTGGGGCAAGCACACTGTTAGTAATTGCAGTTGCATTCTGCCACTTGAGTATTTTTGGCAATTGAACTGTCAAAAACCATTTGATAGAAAAATGTCTCCGCATCATTAGTGCCAGCAAGGAGGATATTATGTGCCAAAGTATGAAGTCCAAAGTACTTCTGCTCTTACAAGTGGGCTTTCTGCAGCTCTTGTAGCTCAAACCCCAACGACCTTCCTTGGAAAGGCTCGTTGGCCCTTCACAGGGCTCAAGTTGCATGTGCTACCAGGTCCCTCCAAAGGGCTTTCTAGTTCTGCAAGGCAAATCAATGTTTCTTATTCAACCCCAGTTGCTACCAGCCCCCAGAAGTCTTCGTAATTTTGGGGACACCACCACTTCTCCCAGCACATTGCTGCAGTCTCAGTTCTCCCCCTATTAAGTCTCTAATAGAACAGTTTAATTTTCCAAACTGCTCCTTCCAGTGAGGCCAACAGGAGCTATAGGATGTGCAGCAGGTTTGAAAATCAGACACTAAAAAGACCTTAGCAAACACACTAGAACCTGGCCTGGAAAACTGGAAACTAAATAGAATCACATCCATTTAGTGCTCCATCAGGATCTTCCTCAGGTTTTTATGCTTCTTTTCTAACTTAACACACCCCCAACTGTCTGAAGTTTCTTCAAGTTCAGTGCTTTTCTGCAGCAGTTTGGCACCCAGCTCTTTTCAATTTAGAAGCTTTTAATTACACCGGGGCCATGAGCACATTTTTCAAGATTTATGAATCAACAGATCTCCATTCTGAATAACTGGTTCTAATCATAATGAAACTGCTCGTCTTCATTTTACGTGCTGTTTGTTCAGTCCTCTCCCTTCAATCTTGCTTAATTTCTCATCTGCTGCATAGTTGCGGACTAGCAACAATTTTCTTTTAATGCGTGTGCATTCGGCAGTGAATTTAGGGAGCTGCAATCAGCCAGAAACCCATCCATCGCCACATCTCGCCTAGGGAAGCCACCAAGACGAGCAATAGGTGTGTGAATGGGATGCTCGTGCTCCCTGCCGCTCCTAGGACATCTGTGCAAAGGGAAAACATCAGTCTTGCCTGCATAAAATTAAAATGCATATATTATTTACTCAATTCTGTGTTAAATAAAGCACTGTTATATGTTTGGATCGCATAGGTAGAGCCCTGGCCAATTTTGCACCTGCACACCCTAGGAATTTGTGAATGCAAGTGACACTAATGTAGAACGAAAAGATATGCAAGATTTAGAGATTCTTTTTCTACAAGAATAAAAGGTCTAGCTACTGGTGACTACTCCTGCCCCTGGAACACACACTGTAACTTCTACCCATATTCTGCTGACAGTGACTGAACACCAGATCTCAGGCAATAACTTGCTAAGTCAAGGTTGATTTAAGAACATTTCAAGCCAGGAAGGTTTTATACTGTCTTCATTGACCACTGAGGATAAAACACAATTCCTCCAAAAGAAAGATGCTGTCCCACTGGGGCAAATCCACCCTTTTGATGGGGATAAATGAAGCCAGGACACCAAGATGCTGCAGCCAGTTGTGCCTCAAGCTTCTCACATGCCATTAATTCCATCAGCTTTAAATTTAACTTAAAATTAATAATAATAATAAAAAAAAAAGAAGTCCAACACAGGAGTACAGTGATCTGTCCAGCCTTCACCAAAGGGCATCCCTACAAGTTTTAAGAATTCATAGCTGCACAGCTGGAAGGAAGCAGGGTACCTTGCTAAAAGTTTAAAGCAGCCTGAGGAAGTTCAGTAAAAACAAATACACAAATAAGCTACAAAGATGCTTAAACATTTATGGATATATTCAAAAACATGCAGCACAAAGCTGTGCAATTCAGATACACAGAGATACGATTAGGCTTGGGTTCTCGAGAAGAATACAAAGGCAAAATTAAAATGCATAGAGCTAACTGCAAATGCTACCAAGATTATATTTTAAGCAGCAGCGGATTGAATCAAAATACATAATTCACAGTTTCCTCCTAATCCATTTCAAAGTGAAATATTAATCAACAGAAATATTTCATTCCACCATTTATTTGTTTCTCTTCATCTCTCCTGTATCGCTTTGCGGGAGTGGAGGGCTCAAAACCACTTAGGGACTTTGCCAAAAGGAGACAAGCAACCAGATCCTGAATCACCATGAATTAGGAGCTGGAGAAGAAATGCATTTGTCTATAGAAGCAGGGCATTTTCTGCACATTTTGGATCCTAGAACGCAAGTTAGGACGCTGCACTAGAATCTTCAGACTCAGGAGGTTAGGTCTTTTTGTTTTAAACAAAAATCTTAGCTTTTGCTAACCTGAATTTGTTAGCTCAAAGGTCAGCACATGCAGTGTAGTTCAGACCAAGTTCTGGGCTGCTGCATCATCATCTGCCTGTCCCCCAAATCCTCCAAAAAGTCCTGTTCATCTTACTTGTTTGTAAACTGCAAAATCCAGCATCATCCCTAAGATTTTATTACAAGTTAGTTACCTCGGAATGTACACAGTGTGCTGAACCAAGAAAGCAATGAATGACTTAAAATCAGGTTCATCATGCCAGCAGCTTTCTTTAAAATTCTCTGCATTAAGAACAAAAGTATATACAGCTCCTAAGCACTCCCAGCTCTAGTATCTTTGTAGAAATTCTCTTTAAACCATCAAATGACAATTATGCCCCATTAAAATCGACCCTCCTTCTTGCAGTCTAGTATCACTGCAAGATGCATGGCAATAGTCAAGTTACATTTCACATAGTCTTGGGGGAAATAAAAATTGGCATTTGAAATGGATCTTTTCAGCAATTTATTACAGTTCTCCAGACTAATACACAATCTAATACCCCACTTTGTCAAAATAGGGCATATATACTGTTACCAGCCTACAGAAAATGATGGGGGAGAGAGAATTTCTACTGCTCTGCAGTTAAAGATCACATATGGGGCTACCACCATGCAACCCTAAGCATGTTTGAAAGATAAGCTGCAATTTTTTATTTACTGCCATCAGGTTTTGAACACCCTCCTCAGACTCCACAAACAAATGACTCTCTTTGGGCACTGTGTGATCCACCACACCGATTGCTCTGCAGGCATTTCTGTCCTGCCGGCTGGTGGGTACGGGGCTTTGGACAAGAGACATCTGCAACCAAGAAGGAACAGTTAATTAAGTGCTCTGTCCCAAATGGGCATGGACATAAACAGCATTTTTTTGCCGTTTTCTCCCCTCCATGAGGGTACTCTATGCTCTGCTTGCAGACCACCACATCCAGCAGAAGAGCCGAACACCCCCTACTTAACCTCTTCCTCCTATCCCAAGATATTTATCTTGTCCAACTTGGGGCCAGTTACTAACAGAACCTTTGATGTGACAAAGGTGCCACAGTTTCTGCCACTCTCAAGCAGAGCTAAAAGGAGAAGCTCTGCATTCAAGGAAAGAAAAAGCAGACACTGTTTAGGGCAGAAGAGACAGTGGAAGGAAAAAAAAAAATCAATCCCTGAATTGGACCAATCGTCTAGTGTTTGTTAATTTAACTTTCAATTCTTCATCCACCAGCTTAATTCAGGGACTGCCATCAAAAAAGCCATTTATCATAGTCTTGCTTCAGATGTTCTTAATGTACTTAACGACGATCTCACACACACAGTGTGATTTGGATAAAATCTTGTAATCTAATCAATCAGCTAATTCAGCTGCCAGCCAAAAGGAAAAAGAAAAAAAGCAACCTCCAAAACTTTCCATAACATATTTCTCCAGAAAAAAAATAAATCACTATCTAATGGATTGCTAAATTCACGCACAAGTAAATTACCCATGGATAATTAAGAATTAATAGACTTCTGTGATCAGAGGTTGCAATTCATAATGAGCTGACTGGGAGATTATGGAAGGGTCTTTCCATAAAATAAATTGAAACACAAACGCTTCTGCAGCTCACTGTGTGAAAAACTAACAAGGAATATCACAAATGAAGTCACATTTACTCGTTCTCTCCACGGCATGTGAAGATTTTATGCAGACTGTAGCCCTATTTCTATATTTGTTTACACTGCAACGTTACCACCTTTTTGTTGTTAGCATTAGCCAGGAGCAACGAATGAACCTCAAATACCAGCAAATGGCTTCAGCAATTTCTCATTATAAATGTGTTCTCACAAGATCTGCAAGATGAGAGCTTGCACATGAAAAAAAGCTCAAGACTTGTCCATAATATGAAAAAAATCCCATGTACCAGGTTTAAAGAAGAAGCACATGGGTGCAAACCTCAAGGGTTTCAGCTCAAGGTGCCCAAAGCATCACCCCAGCTCCTTGTCCCTCCCTGCCTCCCTATGGTTCTCCCACCTTCTTTGGAAGCACCAACCCCGGACAGAACCACAGACCCACAGGGCAAATCCAGCAGCAACAAACCAGAGATTCATTCATGGTTGGACCAGGAACCCAAACCACCTCCTCTGTGGCCAAAGAGAGGGACTGGCAGAAAAGAAGGGCAGGACTCCCCACTTTTTGAAGCCTGTGTGGTCTTAAACTGTTCAAACTGACCCCAAAACCACATTCAAGCTGCCCAGAGCCAACTCTCTCCAGCATAGGGCTGAACTAAAGCAGCCTCGTGGAAACTTGCAGACACTACGATATTACAGGGTTTTACAGTATGCAGCAATGCTTTCAGGAACAGGCTTATTCTTTTCTCCAAACAGCTGCAAATCAGGGAAAAATATTAACTTGCATTACTAAACACCAAGCACAGATCTTTTGCAGTTTGCCCTTTTCAGGCTTCACACTTTCAAACCAAGATCAGGTGATGAGAAGTTAAAAACAGGAATTAAGACATGTGATTATTTTCCCCATCCTTATTTTAGTCCAAGACCATCAATATTGGATGAACTCCCTTGCAGGGGCAGTGCTCACAGCCACCAAATACCAAACACTACAGGACAGGGCTTCAAAGAGAACATTTTGACATGAGCTGAGTCTTAGCAAGGCCATCCCCAGGTAGGCCTGGGACCAAGAGTCCTGCCTTGGAGCATGAGGGATCCATGAGCTCTACAGCAAAGTGCATGAGAACATTAAGGACCAAAGGACACAGCAAAGATGACAGTGGTGACAGGCAGGAGAGAATGAGGCCCTTGGTGCAACTGATAGAACTGGATGTTCTTCACCCATGGTTTTAGATTCCTCCTTGGAGATGCTTGAATGTGACTATGGCCTGGCAGCACAGTTTACAGAAATATATATATATTTATATATATATATATATATATATATATGCAATATTCACTTCAGCTCTGTGTTGGCACCCCTGGTCCTTAACTTGTAGAGGAATACACACAACATAGGAAAAGCTGTCTCAAGTCAGTACTAAGATCCAGAAGCAGAATTAATAAGGCAATTGTTACAGGCCTTCTACTGACCTTAGTACTGTACAATAAAATTTGGAAAGACAGCAAATTAAAAAAAAAAAAAAAAAACAACCACCTAAATCTTCGCTGTATAATCAAGATTTCTGGTTTCTACCCCTGCAAAATAGGTTTACATGTGCATTGCTGCTCTAGTGCACAGTTAGATCAGCCTTAAAGGAAGCAGCTTCCAAACCAAGAGCAGCAGCTTTAAGGAGAAAGCACTTCCCAGCTCCAGCGAGCACGGAACCAGCCCAGTCCATGCGGGTCTGCAGAAACAACCAAGATGTCGCAGTGGAGTCCAAGGCCTTGGTTATCCCCACTCTTTCACCTGCAACAGGTTGTTTCACCAATCTGCTCTAGGACAGCTCTAAAGCATCACCTAAACCAAATATTAAGTTTCCTCCATCTGTATGATTTATCCCCAGGCTAGTGTGCAGTCCAGCACAGCAACTGCCCAGAAAGCAGACTGTAGCATGCTGAACCTCCCTGCTCAGCACTGGAAACACCCTCATTTCTCCTAAAGTCAAGGAAAACCCTGGTATTATTTTCTCAGAAGCTCCAGTGCTGCCCAGGTGAGCCCGGCCCCTTCCTGCCTCATTAGACCCGGCAATCAATCCTTTACTGCCTCCTCCCCATCCATCTCCAGGGACAGCACAACCCGCCTGTCAAAGGAGATTTATTGCTGTAAAATAAGAGCAACACTAATCAATGCTTACTATGGAAATAGTAGAAGTGCAATTCCTTTTTTTCCCCCTCCCATTTTGGCACATGGTGGTGCAGCAAATAGTGCCCAAGCACTGTAGATTTTCCAGAGCATAAAGTAACCAGTCAGTTGTATTTGCAAGTCACCCCAGTCCGTTTCCATACAGGACAACCAGAGTGGGTGACAGGTTCATTCTTCAGTCATGCTATTTATGAGTGCCCACCCTCAAAATAAAAGGCAAAAGAGTTGCTTTTCTGCTCACTGTACCCCTCACTTGGTATTTACTGTATATTTAATGAAAAACAGATAGGCACTAAAACAGAGCAATAGTTTGGAGGGGGTAGGAAAAATAAAATAAAAGTCAATACCAAAAACTTAACTGCTAAGAGCAGATCTGCTGCAATACAGACAGAGTAGCGAGAGATGCCCAGGGCTGTTTAAAAGCACGACCCCTCCAGAAGCTCTGGCAATAGGTGCACCGAGTTGCGCAGTCTCCAGCAGCCTTTGCAAGCCTGGCTGCTGATGCTGAAGCAGTAGCAAGAGCATCTTCTGACTAGAAGCCAAGTTGGGGCTGGTTCTGTGAAAACAGGCGCAAAGTCACTGCTACTCAGGAGACAGATGGGGATGAGACCTGTGTTGATAGAACTGCTGGATCAATCCCCTTCACAGTGAAAACTTGAACAGTATCGAGCCAAGGTGGAAGCCTTTGGACTGGGTTTTTGATATCTGACCTCAAGGAGAGGTCAGAGGATGTTGCTAAGCCTCCAAATTCAAGACTTTTAAGTAAACTAGGTAGTCAGAGATGAGATGCTCCACTCTGCTTCTAGATTCCTGGTCTTTAATTGACAGCTAAAATAGCTTTTTTCTGTTCCCACTATTTACAGATATAAAAATGCACCCAAACACTTGCATGACAAAGTATAACTTAAAAGATACTTTTAAATAAGCTGAATTAGAATAGATATAATTCCATCAGCAACTTCTTTTCCTATCTGTGGTAAGTTACAAGACCCTGAATTTCATCTAGCTACTCAAGTTGAAAGGAACAGCACTGTGTTTATCCTGGTGGCTTCAAAAACATAAAACAAAACAAGAAAAAAAGCAGCACACAAGTCTGACATAGCTGCAATGCAAGGATAACACTGATTCTTAAATTCCAGCACTTGGCACTGTCCCAGAAATTGAGTGAGACTTGAGGAAAAAACATTTAATTTGAACTCAAGTACCTCCTCCTCGAATGAATAGTGATTCTAAATATATTTGTTCGGTTTATTATTTACAGTGTCTGGTACATGCATACAAGTCTCCTCCCACATACCTTTTGTGCCTGTGCATATCTTCAAAGAGCTGGACACTAATTACGATTGTTTGCCTTTTTTTAAGGCATTTGAAAGGGATGTCACTCTGATTTCATGTGCCTGCTCTGTATGGAGCTACTCACATCTTGGAAAAAAGACTGGTTGGAAAGGAAATAAATGGTGTGTGCCAGGACTGAACCAAATACGGCAGAGAGACTTTTCCAAGGGCTACCCTCAGTTAAGTACCATCTAGCACTGAAGATGAATCCTGGATTATACACATATCCGAAAGCATAAAAATATGTGTGTGGGGGCTGCATCATAATAGTTATTCTGTCTCTACTGAACTACTTCAAACGACAGAGCAAAATTAAATTTCATTTTAACTCACTTGATCAATCAAGTGGAAACAGCAATACTTCCAATGTTTGCAAGAGCTATCAGCAGACTGTAAGCAAAATGCCTCAGCATTTACCTTTCCTGCATAAAGAGATTTTTTTTTTTTTAAATTGCAAACACAAGAAACCTTTACACGAAACACTCAAAATGTTTATTCCCTAAGACAGTAGAAAACTCGTTGCCAGCAAATGCTGACCTCAGTAAGAGAGGTCTTCAAAAACGCCATCGACTCAGACTGTCCCTGAAATGCTTAAAGCACCAAGCAGGTTTTGAAGATGTGCAGGGTGAAATAAAGCACCTGGCTAAAAAGCACCCACAAGGAGACAGCAACGAGATGCCACATGCACCATCCAGCTGTCAACCTGACCAGGGACGTGGGCATAAAATAGTCCTCAAGGAGCTAAGGTATATTTATATAGGGCCACATCCCTACACTCTACATGTTAGGACACAACATGAATAACATGCACACAAAAAGGCATAATTAAAGTAAGGGAGAGTAAAGTGAAACCTTTTCAAGCACAACGAGCTTGCAGTGCTCCGTGCCAAACTAAACTCTTGAGGTTCATCTATTTCCCCCCCTCTTCGGGCTGACCTTCCTTTCCCCTCTCCTTCAGGAGGCCCCGCGGAGGAAGGCGATCCCCGCAGCCGGAGCCGCGCGCCGGGACGGGCCATCAATCCTGGGGGGAAGCGCGCGCCGGGGCTTGAAAGGCGAGCGCCCGCGAGCCCCGTCCAAGAACAACACGCTGTGAAACGCGTGCTCGGAGCAGGGATTAGAGGGAGCTGCCGGCTCCAAGCTCTGACTCGGCACTTCGGAGCGCGCCAGCACCCAAGCCGTGGGCAAGGCGCGCGCTTGCACGAGAGCCAGAGCCCCTTTGCGCTTGCAGAGGGGTCTGCAGCGCTGCCTCCAGTGCTCTGGGTGGATAAACACGCAAAGCCCTGGTAGAAAGTCCACATTGAGCCTATGAAAGGAAGAAATACTCATTGACCATGAGGACCAAAGAGCTACTTGAAAATCTTTCTGGTCGTTAATCTGTTCGGCATATCAGGCAGGCTGCTTTGATGTGCATGTCTGCTACCCTTGCACATGCTTTTATTGGGGGAAATTGAGTAGATTCAATGTTGGTATTTGGCGCCAACAGGGTGGATTTGCCCTCTGGAGTTTTCTAAGAGTCATGGATGGGTCATGTAGGCTAAGCAGCTCACGCCTCTACGTCCCGCTCCAATTGCACCCAGCTGAGACGCATCATATCCAAACCAGGAAAGATTCTTGAAGTGACATTCAGCAATTTGAAACTGAGAACTCATAGGAGAATTAGCTGAGCCAGCTATATTGAAATTTCCCAACTCTGAGACCTCATATTCCTATCATTTTCATTCCTTCTGAATCAGACATGAGTGGCACTACACCTAATTTACTCAAGTTTGAGTGAAAGCAGAACCCAGAGCCATTTTATAATGTAATCTTAAGCTGACTTTCAAGTTGCAGCCGTTCTCCCGTAGAATACAGCACAGTCATTATCCTCCTCCAATATTTCCATTATAATCGCTGCACTGACATAGTTCATAAAATAGCGCTAACCACAAGTCAGGAAGATAGAAGATACTCCAAACGCGTTTGATTTATTTGGAGTAAGTGATTTCAGGCTGCAGACGCAGAATTGAGCCAGGCAATTACAGAACCAATATAAAAAGAAAATAACGCTTGCGATGGCAAAGCGGGTCACGATAGTCACATCTCCACACTGTTGGTTCAGATGGAAGGCCACCACCTATGTCAAAGCGCAGGTAGCCACAAAATACAGCGTTTTGCCTACAACAGCCCACAAAATACACCCTCCCTCTGCTCTTATTCACCACAGTAAAACCTCTAACCAGTGTCCTGTGTTTAGTGGCACAAGGCTGGCCACAAGCTGTGTTAATGGGGACAAACCAGAAGAGGTCAAAGGCAGCAGCAGGATTGAGGCTTCCTACGGTTTTAGGAAAGTTGAG
Source organism: Crypturellus undulatus (assembly GCA_013389825.1). NCBI lineage: Eukaryota > Metazoa > Chordata > Aves > Tinamiformes > Tinamidae > Crypturellus > Crypturellus undulatus. The sequence goes on along the minus strand of VWPW01000876.1, from coordinate 1,804 downwards.
TAGTTAAAATAGCACTTATAGAATAAATTTGTAAGCTCCTAGAAAAGTCAGACCAGTTGCTATACAAATATGCATGGACAACCTCAGTTTAGGAATATGATGAACTGAGACAAGTTTACCGTGATTTGTAACACACTCAAGCTTACATTTAATGCATAGAAAATTCTGAAAAATACATACTTAATATTGTTAAAAGCATATTCCTTCATGAATGTGACTTGCCAGGCATTACAGAGAAATTAAATTTGTTTCCTTAGCACTTGCTTTGCACAGCATGTGCATATTATGCAAAGCCCCAGTTTAGCTACAGCCAGCAAAACTTTGCCTCTAAGAAAGCTGCATTCACACCAACTCCCATGACATCTTTCGTTACACAAAGAAAACAAACAAGACAGACCAAACAACCACAATATAACATGAATTTCCAATTTCTGATCCCCAGTTTAGAAATCTGATCACAACCTGGATATCTGATCTCTCCTTTTCTCCCTACCAAGTGCCTGAACTTGTTGGACTCTCTTGGTATTTTTAATTTTAAAACTTTTATTGACTTAAGTGTTCCTTGCCAAGAATGAGAAAGAACACTTCTTGCTGAGGCTTAGCATTTAAGAAAGGTATGCAGTTCTCAGGCATATTTGACAGGCTACAGCCAAACTGAAATCCTGATATCACTCTTCAGCCTTCTGGGAAACACAGGCCTCTAGGAAGGATGAATGCTGCAAATCTGAGCAACTTGGAACAGCCAATCCTGCATTTTGAAGGCCAAGAAAATAAATATTATTAACTTGCTAAAGCTCTAAATGCACTGTGGTAACCTGCAAATGGGATCGCAGCACCAATAAATGGTGAGAATTATTGTGGTCTGCCACAAAAAAAAAAAAAAAAAAAAAAAAAAAAAAAAAAGCATATGAAACACTCGTAAGAAGAAAACTGTGTGCAAGTTTCTAGGTGACGATCCCATTAAAGTCATTTAAAATTAAGGCTCAAATATAGTTCAGCAGCCAGAGCATCAGGATTTTGATTCTGCAGGGACAACGTTCATGATGTTTTAATTAAGTCCTCTGCTAATCCTCAAGCCTCGAGTCTCAGTCTGTCTAATTCATTTGGAGAAGGGCGATGTGTTTCAACAAGGAAAGTCATACACCCATTTTAGATACGGGTAGGGTTACTTAGCTTTAATCTTTGCTGAAAGCAGGTTGCACTTTTGTTGAGTTATATTCAATTATTTTGGTAAGGATTGTTACCACATCCTGAGCAACACAGAAAACCAGGTTTTGCCAAGTTAACAGTATTTTTTTCTCTCCATTGCTGAAAAGCAATTAAATTAGGAAACTGCTATTAAAGACTTGGCAGTTCTGATCCTTGTCAGCTTTCCTTGGCTGAGACATATTTAGCAGCCCTCAAACAGCTTGTAACAACCTGAACTAGTCCAGAAAACAACTTCGGAGTGAGATCATTTTGTCACAGTGAAAAGAAGGCTTCATATGCATGAAGTCAGCTTGATCAGCTCATCCACCTGCAATGCAGATTAACTGTTTAGAGGGAAAACACCCTCAGACCCCCTGTATTAGGCATAAAGGGAAACTATTTAACCCTGCTTGGTGATCCTTTGGCAAAAGGATTGCTCATTGAAGAGTCATGGCCAAACAGTGCCATCCAGAAGAGGCCCGGGACCAACACGGCCCATCACTTTTCCTTAGGAAAGTGCATTCCTTGGGAATGCAAGAGACAAACACATCCAAGGCAGAGCAACTGTGGAGGAGAAAAGCAGAAGCCAACAATCTCTTGGAATACTTCCCCCCCC